>OMKL01137492.1:0-21887 GCA_900302295.1 Parasudis fraserbrunneri
ATTTGTTTTACGTTTGCAGAACCTGCAGTTAGTTTACAAAACATTTTTACTATACATGTAATTCTACACAATTATTCATCTTATGTCATCATAAATCAAAACAAAATAATTTTGATTTGAACGTAAGCTCGGAAGACACTTTTTGAACTGAGTAAATATTTGTTAACAAAATTGCTGGCCCTGCCACTGTTAACAACAGTGAAACAGTAACTTTTCAGGTAGCTTTCTATTCAGTGTTTCCAAGGATCCAATATCCATCCCAGTTTTTTTAATTATTATTATTATTAGTAGTATAACTTCTCTGAGTTTCATATTTCTCTCCCATAACTACTTACTGCAACTTTAATGTACAGCACAGTGGGGTATTTCATGATTCTGTCATCATGTGAGCATAAATTTGCCTCTGGGCCAGTATCGTGTCTCCCTTGCAGGCAGTTCCCCCTTGGCCTGAAACTTTTACTGGGGGAAACCCAGAGTATCTTTTGATTTAATAACAAGATAGTAACGCCCACAGCACAGCAGTGGGAAAGTCCATCTTTGGGGAAAAAGGCATTTCTGGGTATTAAAGCTTTTGACATGATCTATGGGGAATTTTAGACCCTATAGTTTACACTCAAGTCACTGATCCTTCACTATCAATTCATAGTAACAAATCCAAATGAAAGGTTCATTTGCAAAAACAGATAAAAGCCATTCTTAAAATGAATAAACAAGCACCTGTTTGATACTCCCTGGAGTGCACACACACACACAAAAACATGATTTAGGATAATATACAAAAAAAATATATATATATAACAAAAACAAAATATATATCTAAAAATTAAAAATAAAATAAAAATAATAGATACAAACGTAGATATCTCTTTTTTGCAAATGAACTCTTCAAATATAGGCTACACCTCATTGCCAAGAACGGTCTCCTCAAGTTGCTGCACTACAATTTAGCAAAACTCACAAGAGAAGACAAATGAGATCCCAGGGTACCTGGTCACAGCACTACATTCTGTTCAGGATCTCAGACTGTGCTGCCATTGAACACGGGAGTGAAACTGCAAGTACAGCAGTACCTCAGTTCTTTTCTTCAAATTTACATATGGTAAAAAAAATCATAATCCCACATTATGTAAGGGTGTCTGGGGGAATCTATGGTAAAGCTGAGGAGAGTTGAGGAGCTGCATACTATTCAGTGCTGTGCATAGAAGCTTTTTTTTCTCTCCCCAAAACACACCGTATCTGCCCAGCATAGGAAAGATCATCTGGTTGCTTGTTAAACAGGAAGTTTGAAATATTGCCTAATGTTTTTATATATATCTTTTATCTCTTTTTTCAATTTATCTATATTTTATTGTGTGGTGGCAGCCTTATGTGGTGGCCCACCACAGCAGCTACATATTGGGGAAACACTGCTACAGATTAGCATGGAGACAAGCCGCTATGGCACAACACTTTTAAAAGACTGTACACTTCACAGAGGGGATTTGTTTCCAAACAAATTAGTCTACAACACCATTGCTGTAGGCCTAAGACAGACAGACACTTTATCAATCCCCTTAGGGAAATTAGGGGATACATAGGATATTAGCTAAAACACTCTTGAAACTGTCACTAACAGCAATTCAATGAATGAGTCAAGACCAGATAATCACTACGGAACTAGCCTATGGGACGAGGGAACTATCGGTAAGGTATCATCTAGTATCACCTTTAATTTCCTACCTGTCGAGAGAGCTGCTATTCCAAATTAGGCAAGATTACTGTCTTTTGGCTACAGGTCAATTCCATGAAGAAATCCAACGTGTTCAGCAAGAAGGTAGTGCAAAATGAGAAAAAAACAAAACAAAAAAAACACAAAATTAAAATGACAGTAACACGATTTTCTTTCTGAGGGAAGTCCCTTCTCCTGAGCATTTGTCGTCTTTCGCCTTCGCCCAGTTTTTAAGGAGTTTAGTCATACGCTGATCATAATGTAGAGAGAAGGGTCAAAGTGCTTCTTCAAAGATACCGGTAGACCTAAAGCAGTCTTACAGTACACTGCTCAAATCAGTATGCAGCAGGAACTGCAGTGCTGTACTCAGCAAGACACCCAGTCTGGAATTTACCTCACAGCGGATCCTTAGAAAAACGTCAGCCTTGCCATCAAAGCTGAAACAAATGTGCTGCGAACACATGCTTTCAACTTTCACCCCAATAGAGGAAGTCTAGATACTACCATCGGGCAGGAAGCTTTAGTGCTTCAGCTTTTCATGCATAATTCTTGTTCTGTCAAAAAAAGAAAAAAGAAAAAGAAAACGAGGAGTCTAATGTCTCAAAGGTCCAACATCTAAAGATCTAGGACCTAGGAAGGAAGGGAGAGGGAGAGAGATGGAGGGAAGATGGGAGGGCAAGTAGAAATACAGTTCAGTGCTGTTGGAATGAAAATAAAGTCAGCTGATGCCCTGCACACAGACGGACACACAGAGTGTGTTTACCATCACGCCAACAACATGTTTCTGTGGTGCCGATTCAGTCATCGAGTGATGAGACAAAGTTGAGAACAGAGAAAGAGACCACACAGATGGAGGCGGTCGCTCCCCAGCTACCGCCAATCCAGTGTTGGAGGAGTTGCAAAAGCAATAGCAAACAGATTAATCAAAGAAATTAATTTCTGTCTGTGGAGAGTAATGATTTATACTGCTATTTTCTCAAACAAACTCAAGTTAGTCTTGCCAAGGAGGAATGTTGGTCAGTCATCAGTTTAGTAATGTTGTGGACACATTTGACTGAAATGTTTTCCCTTTCCCTATAATTGAGTGCCTCAGATGAGGAACAGTGTAACTTTGTAAGTTATATAACTTATATAACTAAAGTTTTATAACTTAAATAAGTTAGAGTGTTGTGTTCATTCATTCATTCATTCATAGTTAAAGACAGTGCTAGAGGCTGAGTACTTTCTTGTGATAGCCTATATCACATTCACACACCAGGTGATTTGGATTTACTTCACCACTGCAAATACATGGGCTGTCCAAAAAAAATGTATATTATCATAACCATATAGTTACATGGTTCTTCAGTGCAAGGGTTCAATTTACTCAAAAGGAATGCATTTATTTCCACAAGGGGAAAAAAGTGATTTGAGATTTGTGACAATGGGAAATGAGTTAACGTGCACCATTCACTTCATTATACTGTACCTCCAAATGTTCCCACGGTCCCCAGGGGAGGGGGGTGTTAGGATCATATATCACAATGTTTTCACATGAAGACATTGTGATGTTCTTTTTAGACAGTGCCCAACCCTGTTACCGGTATACTGTTTGTTAAGTAGCTTAGCATGGGGAGGTGGCACAGACCCATAAGTTAACAGTGCAAAATTCCAGGGCGAGGATGGGGAGGTGGTACAGACCCTTACGTATCTGGGGGTCCACATCAACAACAAACTAGACTGGTCCGACAACACGGATGCTCTTTACGAGAAAGGACAGAGCAGACTCTTCTTCCTGAGAAAGCTCGGGTTATTCAGGCTACTCCGTATGTTCCACCCGTCTGTTGTGACCAGTGGGCTCTTCTTTGCTGTGGTGTGATGGGAGGGTAACATCAAAGCAAGGGAGGCCAGAAGGCTCAACAAACTGATCAAAAAGGCCAACTCCGTCACGGGGCAGAGAGACTAGACACCCTGGCCTGGAGGCAGTGGCGGAGGAAAGGATGAGGTCCAAACTCATCTCCATCATAAACAATGCCTCCCGTCCGTTGTATGACAAGTTGAGGAAGCTAAGGAGCACATTCAGCCACAGACCTACTACCCCCCCCAGGTATGCCACAGGCATTCCTTTGTACCAACTGCCATACATCTCTACAATAACAAAATGTGTCAACAACCCCAACCTTAGCCAGTTGGGGTGCTAGTCTGTAGCCTGGACTTCATCGGTCACAGTCACACACACGCACACACACGCACACACATGCACGCGCGCACACACACACAGCTCAGTCAAAACTGCTACTCTTGCACACAAGTCCAACTTATTCAGTATTATAGTTTTTGTAGACTTGCACATCTGCTATGTAGTCTACATACTCCTTTTTTTGTTGCACCAGCCTGAAAATACAGCATAGGTCTTTGCACACTATGTGTAGCCTATACAATTCTGTTACATAACTATCGTTATAACCCTGTACACCGTTAAATTATATACCTGCAGAGATCTGTATACTTATACATGTATCTATACACTCATATATCCATACACATATAGCCAACATATCCCATACAAGTTGGCCTATGTTATATAGCCTATATTTTTCTTTTTGTATAGGCAGATATGAAGTCACTTTATGTCAATATGTGGGGTTGGTAGGTTTGTTCTGAAAAGTACCAACCATCGTGCACTGTCCTGACCTTCATTATCTCGCCTGCTAGTCCTGCATCCTCATCTTGCTGTAAGCTTCATTATGTAGGCTAACTTGCACAAAATAATAATGGTGTGTTTTATTTCCTTCTCTTTCATCCCCTGCGCAAGTCTATTTAAATGTACGATCCTTTTTAAAAGAGACCTCTGATCGGTATTCGTTAAAATAACCCTCGTCAGACAATCCCCAGTTTTAGCTGGCCGGTCACAACACTGTGCCAAGTCTTTTCTGCTTGCCTTGGACAGAAACGGGAAGTCGGGCCTCCAGGCAACCACCACTGTTTTTATGACTACACCCTATTCCTGAACTGTTACAGAGGCCTTGGTGCAACTACCCAACGTGATTTCATAACTCACTAGAACCCGCCAGTCAGCCAAGCTGAGTCAGCAAGAAGCTTTTAACTCTAATAACAACTTTGACGAACTTGTTACATTTACGCTAAACAAAGTAGGTTGGCCCCACACAAAGAAGCTGAAACATTTTCAGCGCTGGCATGCAGACATGCTGGCAGACCTTCATGAAGGCCATTTCAAGATTTCTCATCCAGTCTTAGCAGGAAACATCACCTCTGCGTAACGGCTGCGTCACTGTAACGGCAACGGCTCGCCCGCATCCGATGTCCACACAGACAGCGCTACTGCTGAGGAAAGGAGCAGCAGGCCTGTACACAGCAAACATCTTTCCACATCGAGGTTGCCTTTGATCGTCGCCATCAATTATAGAACGGTTCATTTCATTTCCTCCTGCTCCGCCAAGGAGGTTATGTAATCAGTCCCGTCTGTAAGTCTGTAAGGGAATCTGTATTTGACATATCTCAAAGAGTAATGGCTGGATTGACATAAAATCTGCTGTGCACATTCATGACCCCGAGAGGAAGAAACCTATTGATAGTAGGCAACCCCATGAGCTTTCCTCTAGCATCGCCAGCAGGCCAACCTTTTCAAATGAGCGTTATCTCCTGACCCGTTTGTCGTAGTCACAAAATTTGCTGTGAACATTAATTACCATGGGGGAGGAAGACACAGATCAATTTTGGTAACCCCACGACCTTTCCTCTAGCACCACCATCAGGCCAAACTGAGAAGAAGATATCTAAAAAAGGAATAGCCAGATTGCCAGAACATTTTCTTCTAGTTTATAGAATGTCTTCTATGGTTCATAGAGCTCACCATGTTTTTCTACTTCCACAATGAGTGAAGAAAGTTTTATCCAGCAAGTAGTCACGGCCATTTGTTTACTCTCATTTTCAGACAGTTATCTTACTTGTGAGTGGGCAAACTTTTCAAGCATGTTGAATAGGCATACTGGAAAACGACCGCCCTTCACATGATGTTCTGTTCACTTATTAACATAATATAATGAATTATAACCTACACAGGCTTCTGCCACGATGAGCTAGTGTGTAACCTCCACTATTAATTCTTATTCACCTTATTAACAACTATAGCTGTACTTTATCGGCTATCACACTGCAATTGCTAAAATGGTAAAGTTTTATTTTTGTGTGTCTATAGCCCTATTCACACGGGACTAGTGTTACATGGGGACCTATGGTAATAGAAAATTACCCCTGACCTCCAGATGTGCATTTGGACGGGATACGTTTTTACTGAGGTGTCCCGAGATTGAACTTGACACACCCATAGTTTGGACTGTTGGGGTGCGTGATCAAACATTGTTTCAAATGGCACCTCAAACTAATTTATAACAACGGCAAATGCACTGCTTGATGCAAAAATGGAATCATGCAGAGTACTTAAATATTTCTTCAATGATAGATCAAATCTATGACAATCCAGCCGGGGGAAAATAATGAACTGGATGAACTGCACCTACTTTGGATGGAAATATATTTTTCAAGAGGGAATTGTAGGCCCATCAATTTCCATGCTGAGGTGCACCGGCTTGAAGTTTACAGTGAAAATGCATTTAAAACCTTTCTGTACTACAACCAAAAACAAATTACGACCCCAAATTACTGAGACGCCGATTTGCACGCGACTAATATTATCAGATGACCTCTGTGTTTGCCGAAATATGGTCGGTAATTTGCACTGGAATTTTCACGTTACAAATTACGGACGTGGCAGATTCGCATGGGATTAAGATCACAGATGTCCTCCGCAATTATTACAAATTACTAAAGGTCCCCAGATAATACTAGTTCTGTGCTAATAGGGCTTATGTCATGTTCTGTTGATATAGGCATTGAAACAATAGTGAAAGCCAGGTGGCGGTTATGTAAATGCTGCTAGTATAATGACAACATGATTCTCAACAGTCCATTTTTCACTGTCTCTTTTGCAGAGTTTTACATGCCTCACGCAGATGAAATAGGTTCAACACCAAACCTCTAGATGACACGCCGCTCTGCTCATGCAGGCTATGTGGCTGTTCTAATCTGTTACCATGGCCGCCGAAAAGAAATGCAAGACTTTCAAAGTCTCATATGCACTGCTGATGTTGCTGTGTGTTCCAGGGCTTAGCCTCTGGTGCACTGAGACAGAGATGCAATTTTTCTGTGCAGCTTCTGATATGTATTGGCAAAGATGTTGGCTGATCAGCAAAATATTTTTTTTCATTTTAACTCCCATTGATTAGGCTAAATACCCGACAAAACAGAGCATGCACTCAATTACTCTAATCAATACTGAAGTTCACATTACAAACACCTGGCACAGTCCGACTGTATATTTCTGCTGTTTCCCAAAACAAACACACAAGCAGCATTCAAGCATGAAACCCAACATCTACACACACAACTCACGCCCAACAATTACACACACAACTCACACTCATTAACAGCTGCATTTGATTCAATGATGTTAGTGCAGGCAAGTATCAGAATGGTGAGGACAATCCTCAGAATTCAGGGCTTACCCTTTTTCAGGGTAAGCCCCAGAAAAAGGCTGATACTTTCTTACAGAATGAAGCCCTCTGTTGTTTAACATTTACTGTTGTTCTCTTCAGAATATTTTCTTTCCAAATAAAATAATTTTTCCTCAAATATTAGCCTAGATAGCTGCAATTGGGCTACTATTAAAATTATGAGAGATTATTACAAATTAATAACCCATTCTATGTGAAGAAGTTATATAATACTATTAAATTATCTCTATAATTAAAAAAACAAAACAATGCCCATCCCATTTGAAGCTTCTCTTGAATGTTTCTATATTAGCCTGTCCAATGCTGCCAAACTCTGCTTGCACTTCCGAGCCAGGCCGGCCTAGTCTGTCTGTACCGCTTCCCTTTGAAATTCAAGACGAGGACGTGGAGGCATGAGATTCCTTCCAAGGTGCACACCAAATGTGTGATTCCAGGCAGAACTAATTTGGGGGGGGGGCTGTCAGGAAAATGGCAAGAGGCGAGAGGTGAAGCATGCTCTGGTTTTATGGCCAGAGTGTTTCTGATGAGTAGGCGTCAAGCCTCAACCACCTAGATACTCTGATAAAGGCCCTTTGGTTTATTCAACAAGTAACATTATGTGAAGTATTAAGGACCATTAGGTTCATCATGTACTAGGCTAACATTATGTGAAGCATTAAAAATGACAGTCTGCTTGAGTCTCTTTTCTCAAGCAGCCTCCTATCTTATGCCCAATTCTGTTTATCAATACAGATATATTATGAACAACCCCCCCCCCAAAAAATTTTTTTTAATTCAGTAGGAAATATAATGTTTATGAATGATGCAGGTGGCCTCAGACAACATCCCACTCAGCAAGCCAAGCCAAGTGTGGTTTCCCCATAAATCTCTTGGATGTAGAGATAGTTTCTTCCTTTGTTTGCTAAAGAACTCAAAGGAGAATGGGCCCCTGAGACGCATTATGCATAGCTAATTAAAGCCACAGTAAGGCAAGGTTGGGTCTGAATAAAGCCTCAGAACAGAAAAACATCATGACAATTGGGGAACTGAAACCCAGCAAAGATCTCAGAGAAAGGCATTTCCTCTCTAACTGCACAGTAGTCAAAGGTTTTCCATCACTGTTACTAAATAGGTAAACAAAGGGCAACACTGTCATAAAATCTTAATCCAGGACATATGTAACTCTGTGAGTCCTGCAACTTTTAACAGACAATCTTTTTACAATCATTAGCTGAGGTGAAAAACATATACGAGGACTAATATGATCGGTCTTGCAAACAGGAATGATAGGAATGATTTATTTTTCACATTTCAGCTGTCTAAGCTAGTAAATCAGAACAAAATAATTTGGCACAGCAGGAGTGCTGGAGAACAGAAGCTGAATGGCCATCCTCAATGGAACATACATTCCATTTGCTGTGAGGGTATGGGAACAGAGGGCTGACAGAAATGGCACATTGACTGATGCTTGAGTAGAAAATCCCCCCCACTTCACACACAGTGGGCAGCTCAGATTTGTGCAGTGTACACTGAGCATTTCAATGGTCTCCCTAAAGGCTATTCTTCAATATGCAGCCACAGAAAGCAAGCTGCAGCCGTCACCTACTCGCATCTTCAACATTTTATAGCCCGCAACAACTGACAAATGAGTTACTGTCTGCTGTTGTCATGTTGTCACTTTGCTCTGTATGCGAGTTGTCCTGTTGTCTTTGTATTGTGTGTGTGACTGTCACACTGGGAAATTATTAAGTTGTTGAATATCTCTTTCATCAAGCCAAATTCCTGTTCCCTTGTATTTGGCAAATAAAGCATTTCAAATTCTGATCCCAAAAGTTGCACAGCCTGAGCAATGAGACAAATGTCTGCTACAGTGTATACCGATTAGCCTAATCTAACGCCGAGTCCTTGATTACGACAACTGTATATTTTCATTTTTAAAAGCGATTCACTGAAATATCTACAGTCGCGTCTACAACAAAGATGGGAACCTGGCTATCCACGGGCCACTTACACCCTAAAATATGGTTCCTGGTCAATTTCTCACTTCAATGTGCAGTAATAAGCACCATCAATGTACAACTAGCCTACATGATTGGCGTAATAAGGCTAATTCAAAGTGTAACTGATTTAGGCTTATATGCACTGTAATGTTCCCCAAAGGTTAAAGTATACTTATTCCGGTGAGCATTTCAGTTTTCTAAAAATGCAATCCTATAACAGCTGAATGGTATATAGCTAACTTCCCTTCTATGAATGATAGTGCACCCTATAATACAGATGTGCTGTAACACAAAATGATTAATGTATGCATCTCAGCCTACATTAGGTAGCAGTAGCTAATTCTTACTCATTACAGGTGTATTATACAGCAAGATGGCTTTATAATATTAGTTCCAGAGTTCACTCATAGTGCACACTCATAGTCACTGCAGACATTCTTTTAGCCCCATCAGCATCAAAGTTGTCCGTCCTTGGTCTAGACTTGAGCTGAAGTAGATTGCTTTCTGTCAAAAAAAAAGAGGCCAGTGTCTGACTGGAACAAGTACAGACAAGTGATTCTTGCCTATCTCTGGTCACACACACACACACACACTCCCCACTAGCTGCCAAAAAGTGAATGACTGTTCAGCCTGTATGATGACAACTCTCCAAGTTATAGTAGGATTATGTAATTGTATTGGTTTAGCGGCTGGGATTGGAGGCATTTAGTTAGCATTACAGCATTAGCAGCCCACATTTAATTTCCCCCAGTGTAAGAGACACCTTGATATTTTGTATTTGGATCAAGATGAAGTGCTAATATTTAGTAATACCAGGGCAATACTGAATAGCTACTTCCAAACAGTTTTAGGGGATACCCCGAAGAGGGATGCTGAGTAGCATTAGTCCTTAGCTTGCTCATCACTATTATTAGTCACATTCTAAATGTTCGATTTCAAAATGAGGCTATAGTAAGGAGGCTTGATTGATAGATTATGGAGCAGTCCGTAATCCTTTTAGGCTGTCTGCTAGTTTATCTAATTATATGTATCACTCCTTGCCCGTATCACTCCTAGCCCTGATATAGTCTTTAGTCTTCGGGTCCTCTATCAGGGCTTTATCACTCCTTAGTTCTGTGGGATTATCCAAGGATACTTTCTGCAATTCTTGCCCATGCAAGACAATTAAGTACACTACATAATTGGCTTATTGGCGTTACGACCAAAAGAAAAATCATGAACTTCCATGAATTAGGGTTATATTTCTTGTTCCAGGTGATAGTCTGGTTCCTTCTTTACAAGCCGATGTAAGTGTAACTGAACAGCAAACACGTTCGAATATATGAATGTTAACGCTAACAAATTAGCAAATAGGGTTTCCTGGGATATCAAAAGCTAGGCCACAAATACAACAGCTATCCAATTATAGTGCTATACATTAGCATGTTCTTAACCAGAGACAGAATGATGGTCAACAATCGCTCCATGAAAGTTAGCTACTGTCCTGTTCCAGAAAATAGATTGAGCCCCCAAAATACAGAACCCTCCGTTACCTTGAACCGTTTTCAGCCGACCTTATCGAACGTATCCTACTTCCCATGCACCAAATTCTGGCTGCACTAACATAAGAAATTGGTTGCAAATACTTTTTCCGCAAATACGTTATCTTTTCCAAGTTAGCTACAGTCTGGACGCTAACGTTGGCTAGTTTCCATTGACTTCACGGTCCAGCCCATTAAGCCGAATACGTGTACACAAATGTCTGCGATGGAGCGCCGACAGACGTCGGCCTACCAAATGTTTACATCCCACAGAGCATGCGCCCCCAGCTCAGCGTGAAACAGTACCACCATCTAGTGTTACTGTTGTGTGACTGCACCTCGATGTTTTCGCCCGAAAACAGTGGTGTGGAAAAATAAGTAGACAGATGAAAATCAAATGATTAGTCTGGAGGAGGACTTTTCTATGCCCTTTCTTCACCTGAAGGTCACACATGCCCTAAAGGGATATTTCATTTTAGTAGAACTTGTAAAGTTTCAGCAGTCTTACCTCTATCTAAAGTCATCCACGAGCTAGTGGCCACTGTTGTCTGCTATCAACACCACCATTCCTCCCAGGTGTCAGGCTCCTCATTCACTTCCATTCATTTTGAGGACAGAGTCTAAATATCATACTTCTGAAGTGTTAAATATTTGAAGAGGCAAGGCTTGTAGATGCACTTACATAGAGGTAAGACTGCTGAAACTAGACAAGTTCAACTGAAGTGATATATCCCTTTATGGGAACGTTTTTACAAGAGGCACCCTATAGATAAAGCTTTGATGGAAACCAGCCTAGGTCACCCGCTTGGGGGTCTATATGCAGGCACGTGGCCTTAATCTGAGAAACCCAGAAGCTCTTGCTGCAAATAGTCTGAATATGAGACTAATATGGGCCTATTTTTGCCCCTGACCCTGAAAGGGTTTGTGCATGCCACAGAACAACAAAGAATAGGGGTGAAGGGGAATGAGATGTGACGTTTATGGTACATGGTTTGCACTTAAGCCAGCTGAGCCACAAAAATGCCCCGTCATTCATATATTGTCCCTGGTCTAACATTAACTAACAATATCATATATGTTAAACAGTTAAATTGGCAGACCTATATGCTTTTTTTATGCTGCATCATTTAAGAAGGCTGTAATGATGTAGGCGATCACATGTAATTACATGGTTAACCAAGTTCAAAGATAAGAGTCAGCAATTCTGATCTTTTACGGCCTTTGGAGCTTTGCCTCTTCAAACATTTAACACTGAAAGTGGCGCACAGTAGCCTACATTGCACCGTCAGTTACCTGTAAGCTTGTGGTTGCTTGTGTGTTGTCTGTTCTGCCAAGTTTTAGGTGAATAGAGTAGAGGGGGGGGATGTAGGGGGATGAATTATGATGATGGCTATAAATATAAAAAATCTGACCTATAATGTCCCAAATAGCGTCGATATACCTTGACAAAAATGTCAAGAAAAATATGATATGTATTATGTGTTTTATTGGATCTTGGAAAAAAACGGACTTGTAGAAATCTGCTCCATGGCCTTCAATGCCAAAAAGGAACTACCTAATCTCAGTTTTCACTATCAAACTATATGATTCCTCAATCAGTATCATGTAAGATACCAATAATATTTAGTGTGGCAGTGATAGTCTCAGAATTCAGGGGATAGCTCATAAGAACAGGCAAGAACAAAAGGGGAGGGTTTCCCCAACAGCAGACCTTTCTCATCGCAAATGGATTAACTTGACATAACTGGAAAGCAAATTAATTATGTGCTATATGGTGTAGCCTAATGTTATAGCAAACACTGATAGAGACTTGTGTGCTCTAGTCTAGGTGGTCACTTTATGAGAAGTATAGGGCAATGTAATTTCTTACCTCATTGTTGTGGGGGTAAGCGTTTCCATTGGGAATTCCAGAGCTTGCATAGATCAGAATAGAAGACATCTGCCACAAAACCAAGACAATAATACCTTCCAACTGCCAAGAATGACCCTTCGAAGTAAAATCAGAAAATGAATGAATAACTTTTGCTGAAAAAAATTATATGGCATTTGTAATCCCAACTCATATCTGTGTACAATCAGATCAATATGTAACAAAACAATAGTGTTGATCTGTGTCTTAAAGGGAGTAAAACATTTTTCTCACCAGAAGTGCCTCTGCTATTCTTTGCTTTCACACAGATCCCACATTTGTCTTTAACTCCATAATGTATCGTGATAGAATATCCATATACTTGTCATAATCCATATGCTCGTCATAAACCAACCACATCAGAGTATAAACTACCCTGTCAATGAAAATGTGACTCATTACATTGTCTTGATTCACATACCAAGAGGTCAACAAACCCACTTTTCAGGTTTTACATGGAGGTGCTGACGCATATCTCTCACTTATTATGCTAGGCACTCCTCTCGTCTTAAACTCCAAATAATTTCTGACGTAGGAGGCTAGACGTGCCAATGTCATAGTGACTGTAACCAAAGGAACTGTCATCCTCACCCCAAGCTATAGGCTATAACATCTGACACCCTTTGTGTGTGAACAACAGTAAATCGCTGTAGGCCTTCTGATGTAAAATAGACCCACACTGTAAAACGGAATTGTTGATATTTCTCCTATGATCTTAGGTCAATCAATGAACATGAACAACTCTCTCCCAAAGTTGGAAACCAGAGGATCTTTCATCTGTGATGTCAATAAGAGAACATGGTGCAACCCTAGTGACAAAGAAACTGCATTTATGGACTCATAGCATGTTTGTTTGCGCTTTCATATCCAAATGAGTCTCAGCACCAACAAGTATGAACCAGAAATGTGTCAACTTCCCCATCCTGGGAACTGTGACTGTGTGGTTAGTCTGTAATTGGAGCAGCTCCAAACTGTTTCTCTTGACTAGGTATATCATCAACAGTCTTGGCTCTCATCTAGCTTTGGGAGAAACTTGTCATGTGTTCACAGGTCAAGACTGAACTGTCTAAGATTATTTGAATGAAATATTCAATATTCCTTTGTTGGGCCGATCTTCTGTAAAGATCAAGCACACATGGGGTCCAAAATTCTGAACTTACCCTTTAACAAAATAAAAACTGGCCAAAAAATGGCAAATGTCTAATGTGGCATTTTGAATTACTACACCATTGCATTCTATATACTATTATGTGTGTTTGAGGTGGGCTACTGGGGTAGTTTAATTGTTAAATGTAACACTGTCAGTCAAGTTGGAGGAACAGGGGTAAGCTATGGAGTGTAGCGTTTTATTAAAAATAATTACCTGAATTCAATCAAATCAATCAACCAATCAACCAACAAATCAATAAATCAATCAATAAACCAATCAATCAATCAATCAATCAATCAATCAATCACATATTTTCTGTCTTGATTTTTTTTTCTTTTCTCTTATTCTTCTATACATGTTTCTGATTGATATTTGATGTTGCATTGTTTTTATGACACAGAATGTTTTCAATGACTTATTGAAATTAAGGGGAGGACTTTAATTAAGCCCTATGGACTTCTTTCCTCTCCTGCACAATTAACACAACTTTTTTTTACTGTGTATTACTTTATCATAACTACTGTGCAAATAAACTAAAATAAACTAAACCCCAGATCAATAGGGGGCAGGCTAAGAAATCGGTTGCAGTATGGCGTCTCTGTCTCTGCTGCTCATCCTGCGCCACGGTATTTACAGAGCATGCGCACGACCATCTTCCTTTTTCCAGTGCAGCGGAGTCCAAACCCCTAGTCTTGGCTCCGGGTCCCTGTTTAGGGAGACAGAAAAGACTGCAAAATGGTTTGTAAACTGTCTCAATATGTACCTCCATCCATATGTAAGACATAAAGTATGGGTTCTGTATGATCACATGTCGGAGAACACTTTATTTATCTTTGGATGAAGGTAGATTCAGTCCGGCTAATGCCCACTGAGGTCTACTCAAACGTGGCCTAATGTCTGCCTCCATGAATTCATCACTATTAACTACTTTTAGATGTATGTAGCGAGGGGGAACCCTTGAGTGTTAATGTCCCCCTTATTTCCTTCATGTACAGCTTGCTGTCGCACTGTTCGCTAAACGTCAAAGCCAATTAGCCACTATGCTAACCCATCTCATTGATCTGTATAGGTGTAGGGTGCAGCATTGCTAACGCTAACAAGTTCCAAGTCTTTGACAGTGACAGCCCGGCTACGTGTCGGAAAGTACCGCACCGCCAATCTCAAGTAAATATGGTGTTCTTACCGTGGACATGCTGTTGAGTGCTAGATGCTGAACGGATGCTTGTTCTCTTAAAGGGTTTTGTAAAAGTGGTGAAGAATAAGGCCTACTTCAAGAGGTACCAGGTGAAATTTAGGAGAAGGAGGGGTAAGTGGTGTCTTGACTGCAGAAGTCTGTTTCACATTGAATGTTTCCATTATCCCCGACTGGCTGTCAAACGTTTAAATGTGAATTTCACCTGTCATGTTTATCATTTCTAGAGGGAAAGACTGACTACTTTGCTCGCAAGCGCCTGGTCGTCCAAGATAAGAACAAGTACAACACACCCAAGTACAGGATGATTGTCCGTTTCTCCAACAGGGACATTGTCTGCCAGGTAAGGGGTAGTAATAACGGAGATGGCTAACTACTAAATGTTAAAAGGCCCAAGCTACGAAGCACACTTTGTTTCATTCATGATTGCTTGCGGTTGTGTTACGTCCAGATCGCCTATGCCAAGATCGAAGGTGACATGATCGTGTGTGCGGCCTACTCCCACGAGCTGCCCAAGTACGGAATCTCTGTGGGTTTGACGAACTATGCAGCTGCCTACTGCACTGGTCTGCTGCTGGCTCGCAGGGTAAGTTCACTCTTGGTTGTAAAGGCTGCTGCCCTGTTTCTCTCACATCAGGCATTTTCAGAGGCGGCTCCTCATTCCATTTGTTGGAAGCATGCCCAACATGAAAGTGTCCAGTTTATGTCATATTACTAACGCCAAATGAAGTTCTAGTTCTCGGTCCGCAAGGGGTAAATAAAACTTGCTGTGTTTTAGTTGACATGCGTATGTGGGTGGTTTGTAGAAGCAGTCACAGGAATGTCCCTACATTTGGGTTGTTCTCGCAGCCCTAGTGGTATCTTTGAATATCATGAGTATCCATAGTATTCCATTACTTCATCTTTGCAGACATCTTGGTAGGCATACATATGCTTGTAACCAAATGGCAAGTGGTACTCATTAAATGGCAACCGTGGCCAATGAGCTTTGCGCCATATTGGTCGGAAAGACATAATGTGTCATGAGAGTATTATGAATACACTCTGAAATATATTATGTTTGCCCTCAGCTGCTGAACAAGTTTGGCCTGGATAAGGTGTATGAAGGCCAGGTGGAGGTCACAGGTGATGAATTCAACGTGGAGAGTATTGACGGTCAGCCCGGTGCATTCACCTGCTACCTGGATGCTGGGCTTGCCAGAACCACTACAGGCAACAAGGTGTTCGGAGCTCTCAAGGGGGCTGTGGATGGAGGTCTGTCTATTCCCCACAGGTAAGTCCTCCTTTCAGACACTCCGTGCTTGGAGTTGATATGTGCCGCTTTCACATGGTCCTTGGGAACGCTGAATGTCAGAGTTAGGAAATGTTGTGGCGCGTTTCATCTGATCTGCAATGGTTCATGTCGCATGGCAAAGTCAGATCAAACGTTGCGTCAATAACAAAGTTAATTATTTGAAACTCAGAAACTAAGGCTTTAGGCTACTACTGTTAAACAAAATTATGATATTGTTTTCTACTACACAATACCAAAAATTATGTGATTCTCAAAGGGCATGATTTCACAACTTGCCTACTTGGCTGTCAACATCTCGCAGACTTTCAGACCTCGTTTATCCAACTTGGTAGGCCATTCACGTGCTATTTCCGGGTCAACACCACATGAACGTGACAGCAAACTCTGCTGCTTGATGGAGAATGAGTATTGCTCTGGATTGAGATGTCTGCCGTTGTGTAAATTCTGATGCCAACTTTTAGAATATGATAGCTGGCCTAAATGATACCCCTGACATGTAGTGGATCCATCATTTGTCAGGTCGATCAGCAGAAGTTGAACCTCTGCTGGCTGTCTAGTCTTGGACAATACCTTGTTGGGCCTTAATTCATGTTCGATTCTTGTCATAAATGCAGCTTAACCTTTTTAATGGGAAAGCAGTTTTTTTTTTCATTTACAATATAGCTTTTATTAAATGAGCGTGATTTCCTGTACACGAAGGACACTGCATTACACTGAATTTTGTGTTTGATGCCTAAAACAAGGAAATTTCATAAACATAATCACAATCTCCTGTGCCACCTTTGCAACTATGTCCGTATTCCCGTCAACAGTAGTCTACAATTAACTTTATTCCTACATGGTTTCAGCACCAAGCGTTTCCCTGGGTATGACACAGAGAGCAAGGAGTTCAACGCCGAGGTCCACCGCAAACACATCATGGGCGTCAACGTGTCGGAGTACATGAGCTACCTGATGGAGGAGGATGAGGAGGCTTACAAGAAGCAGTTCTCCCGCTTCATCAAGAACGGAGTCACCCCTGATTCGGCAAGTCCTCTTTTATGCTCTCATTTGAAAGACCCAGCGACGTGTAAAGAAAAAACATTTTCGTTTTATTGCCTCAATCTTGCAGAAGGAAGGATTCTATCCATGATTGGCTTGGGCAAAAAAAATTTTTTGGTTGTGCCAGAAATAATCTCAGATCACCTTCATGGCTAAGAACAACAATGTGATTTTTGGAAACAATTTTTTTTCCCCCTTTTGATTATTACTTTCTTTTCAGCGGTGTTGCACTTTTTAGGGCATTCAGTCACATCCTATTTTATATATTTTTTGTAAGTCATCAGTTAATTCAATGTTGATGGCTAGTCGCAGGGGAAAAGCAATGTGACTCCATTTCAATGTGATTTTTACTCTTGAAAGGTCACAGGGTCCCAGCCGGTAGGTGGCGCATTGGGGGTAGCAGAATAGTCCATGATTGGCTCTGAAAGTCTGTCTGCAAACAAAGCAGCCGCTCTCTAACCTGAAGAGACGCGTATGACGCTGACGTATGAAGTATTGTGACATCAGCTTTGTCAGCCTGTTATGTCATCGGATAGACTTTGGTTCAGCAAATTCCAGCACAGCAGCCCCAAAACAACCAGACAACTCTTCACTTTGTTGTCTTTTTTTTGGTTGTTGAGAAATGTAACACTTATTCAGACTAATGTTGTAGGACTGACCTGAATGTTTCAAAACTTAAATCGCTGCCATTCTAATCTATGCTAAAATCACTATTCAAATGCTTTGTGTTTTTTTTTTTTACCAGTCCCAAAATGTGCGTACATCAGCAAAAAAAAATGTCTTACAGAATGAATAATCCAATATTTATTTGGAAAATCAGTCCTTGTCAGATGAGGACATTTGGTCATAATTTTCAGAAAACCTATATATGACATGACTCATTTACCCACCGCATTGAAACCTTGCTTGCAGGAAGAGTGAATGAATGAAAACTTAATACAAGGACTAACAGCAGACCACAGGTAAACGTAAAACAGACATATATTCTGATCAACATTAGGTTAAGAAGGTTCCAAATGGCTTATTTTCCATTAAGGTTGTTCCACATCTACAGATCAAACTCTTCAATAATGTATGTGACTATACCCCCATGCTGATATGGTCTAAAAAAAATAGATAAATAGAGATATAGATTGGGGCTTTAAAGCTGGTGTAACGTAGAAAATAGTGTTTCCAAATGTTGTCTGAAAAATGTTGGTGTTTCACATTGTGTGGTCATTCTGTTACATAACCTCTCACTAGTGACCTGTCATGCCAACATTAAGTTAGCTGGCAGTTAATTTTGATCATGGAAACACTAATTTTGGAGTGTGAGGTTGAATATGCAGCTCAGTAAACAGTGCTGTTTATAAATGTTGCCCCATACAAACAATTTTGAGTGAATATTTAAACTTTGTGCCATTGTCTTGACAAAGGCTTTGCGATGACAAAGCCGACAAAGTAATTTTCAAAGCTTCACGCTAAGCTGTGCTAGTTTGGCAGTCATTTGATTTCTGGGCCTGTGGTGTTTTCTCCCAACCTCATCCTAATGGGAATCCAGCTCACCATGCAGTCTAGCCAGGCATATACATTGCAGCCTGTAAGTCAGAGGACAGTGAGACATTTTTGTTGTTCCGGCTCTATACCCCAGTACATCGCACATTTGAAATGAAACTATGACTATTCACCTGATGTGGATGTAAAATACGCTCAAAATAAAGCTGGAAGTCAGCACTTAAAACCTCATAGTCATTGTTCCATTTCAAACCCTATGTGCTGGGAGTACAGAGCCAAAATAACACAAAATGTTTCCCCGTCCTTAACTGGGGGGGTCACATTGATTGCGGACGAATCCGTTAATGATGCATCACTGTACTGCCGTCGCAGTTCAGCTCTCTCGTACGTTGGATTAATTCTACTGTTGTGTTGAAACGAATGCGTGAGCTATACCGGATGTTTGCTAGCTTTCTGCTCTGTTGTCATAATCAATTTACCAGTGAATCAAAGTTGCAAAGAAAATGGATGTTGACACTATAATCAAAGTTCTACTAAGTAGCTATTTTTTAGGCTGGATATTTAGTAACGACCAGGATTGCTTTTGAGTGTAGTTATTCATGTTGATTTTTCAATACCCCAAACATAAATAATGATTTCATCAAGAATAATGGCACATTTGGTCAATAACCACCCCTGATCTGTTTCTGTTTGAGTTATGGGACCCTTGCATTAGACTCTGCATGTATTTTACAACAATAAAAAAACAAATCACATGAAATCACAAATCAATGTGACTGCCATGCTGGACTTATGCACTGTAGATTGGGCTAACAAGCTAGTGCTGTCCTGAAGGCTTACCGCAAAAACGGTATCAGGATGACCTTAAACTGACCTGTTTATCCTTGATTTAATTTGCTTGATGGATGAAATGATTAAAAATATACCTTTGCTTGGTCATAGCCACCCTCTACAGACTGTAGAGTTGTAACATTCAAGCGAACAGACACTTCCGCATCCGTACTTTACATTGCCTCAAACTTGACCAATATGGCGGTGAAGTGAATAAGGCGAATTCATTCAAAACTGACTCATGCAGGGAGTGACATTGACCCAGAACAAAGCAGAGATGAGCAAGACACTGATATAAAAGCTTGCACAACTGCAAAGACCACATGAAATAGAAGGGCACTCGGGAGAGATGCCTATACCTGCGCACGAATGGGCAAAGCCTGCAAGTGCTGCTGTCCCCCACCTCAATATTTATTTCAATGGAGGAAATGACTTAAAATACTTGCCATTGAGCAAACTGACAAATATATTTGCCTTGGCAATGTTTTTGGAAACTTAAAAGGTCATCTTGTATGAACTTTTGATGATTAAATTGTGATTGGCTGATGATGGCAGGCATGTTTTGTAAAATGTCATTGAACACTTGCGGCATTATCAGAATATTTGTGTGCGTTTACCCTCAGACACTGTTCTTGAACATTTGTCGTTGTCGTTTCTCTCAGGTTGAGGAAATGTACAAAAAGGCTCATGCTTCCATTCGTGAGAATCCAGTCCATGAAAAGAAGCCCCCCAGAGAAGTCAAGAAGAAGAGGTAAGAAATTAACTGAAGTTCATCTTCAAACTACACACAGAACTACTTTGAATACCTGTCTATCCAGGTAAACCATTAGGGTTTTTAAAGATGTCAAGTTTTCAGGAAATTGCTATCTCGAAGACATGGGCTGTGTTCCATTCCAAAGGGGTCATCCCTAAGCCCTGCTCAAGTGCCTGTTAAGATAACTGGCTGTGCTCTGGAAGTCAGTTTTTCACACTTTTCCCTGATAAGTGGTCAATGTTCTTCTTTTCTAAAATGTCTGGCAAAATGTTCAGATAAATGTAGTGGAGTTAAAAGTAGGATATGTCCTTCTAAATGTAGGATTAAAAGTACAAAGGTCCCCCGAAATGAAATGACTAGAGTACAGTTTCCTCATAATTGTACTTAAGTGCCGCACTTGAGTAAAAGTGCTTTCCACACCTTGTTGATCTTTCATCTTGTATGGGCATCTTGTATATTTACAAGAAACATTGCATTTTCTACCATGTATGGTGTCTGTTTCTTTAAATATCCTTATTGTGACTTAAGTATCTAAGTCATACTAATTAACATAAACTGTAATGCTGCTAATTTCACAAAGGGGAAAAGGAAGGTTTAGGACCTAAATAAGCGTCTGTATATCCTGAATTTTTGGGAAATGAGTTTCGCTTCCTTTAAAGTTAACATGCCATGTACACTGCTGAAACACCCAGTTTGCAGTTACCTTTGCAGTGATCAAGTCGGCTCCATATGGATTATACTTTGAATGAATATGGCAGATTTATTTATTTTGCCAGGCCCTGTGCATGTACCCATTGGCCGATTGGAATGTACCCCATGGATGTATGGGCGTGTTATTGCCAAAGAAATACTGGCTACATCTTTTGGCTTAAGGATACATGAAAATGAATATCTGTATTCAGCAATAGTTTTACGATGGCATAATAATACTTGCGTTCATCACAATCACGCAACATGTGTGGCTTGATTGTGATCACATTTGCCTCTGGGAGTACGAGATGTGGGCTTCAAGCTGTGTTTTTCATGTATGATGCCAGATTTTGAAAGCGCATGGCACGCAATGTTCTGGTAAGACTTTTTGCAGAACTTGATTGATCAATCTCGGTTTTCATATACAACTTAAAATCTTAAACACTGCAACTTCATGGCCATTCATCTTGGACTTGCCATGAATGTTGAAGATATCCAGGCTGGGAAAAATGTAATTGCTCCATATGTCAAGTTTTTAAGCTGCAAAAATTACTTGAGGTTAACTCATGAATCTTCAGTAATGGGGAAAAAACGGTTTGTAGTGGGAGTTTGCAATCAACTGACCAATTGACTGGTCAATGGAAGCACAGAATAGATGTTTCATTCTCTTCCCTGGACATGTATGAGCAAGAAGAGAAGTGTACACTTTGATGTGAAGTGGTGTGATAAACCCCGCCCAAACCCAACCTCCT
>OMKL01137493.1:0-22635 GCA_900302295.1 Parasudis fraserbrunneri
CCTGAGTTTGAGTTGAACAGTGGCTGTTAATAACTGACCTAAATCAGCCTGACAGTTCCTCCCAAATCTGATGTACAAAACCAATCTGCATTACAGGCCTGCCAGCCTCTCTCCCTCTCCCATTTTACCTTAGTGGTTTACCTTACACACACACACACTCACTCACTCACTCACAAAAGTACTGTGCATACTAGATTCCTGTGAACTATTCCAAGAACAACAGCTTGTAGCAAAAATAAAATCTAATACTAAGAAGCTTTGTACCTCATTAGCTACATTACACATGCACACACAGCTACAGTATTAATTCGGTGGACCAAATAATACACCAAGAACACAGAACAGCAGTTATAATACATAACCTTTTGTCAGCTTAACATTTTATTCATGCACTCGCACATCACTTACATACATTGATAGCAGGGAGGCAGCAGACAGACGCCACTTGCAATAGGCAGATTCAAATCTTTTTTTTTTGGGCTAAACCACTGAAAAATGCACATCAATGACTAGCATAAGGCCCAAGCTTGACCTGCTTTAGCCAAAGAGGTCAGACCTGCCTGAACCCAACGTACTATGCCAGCTGTCGTCAGGCTTGGGTCGGGTTGCAGACCTCTACTCACTGGCTGCACCAGTTGTGCAAAATTCAAATTTAGCCTACTTAGAACGGAAGTGGCTACTAATTCCTGAGTTACAAATGACTAAAATACAAGGAGTTACTGCATCACAAAAAAGAGTTGCAATGCAATGCACTGTTGTAGGTATGCATGCGCTTAGGAAGGTGGAAATGGTACAACATCAAATAATTGCAGTCATTAAATGTAAAAAAGCATGATTTTCTGCAAACAGCATCATTTATTTTTCAGTGATTCCATGCCAATACACAACCTGGTTAACAAGAACCAATCTGTAATGGCTTTCATGGCTATAGTCAATGAAGATGCCATGACGATAGAACTCTTCAACTCAATCTACAATGTTGATTGGCTACTTGCCCTTGTAATGACATTATATTCAAACTAGTTAGGATATGCTCAGATTCCTCATGGTTCATCCAAATATACAAACTCTCCAGTTACAACCTATCTAGTATAGCTACCAAGCCTCTAGTAAGGACCTTACACCCTAACAGGCGCAAACAGATGTAACCCAGCCAGGTACATTAAAACACACAAGTAGCCTACTCATGTCATATGGGGACCCTATAGAAACAGGCCTGTGATCCATTCTGGTCTTTGACCGAGACACTGCTTTATATCATCAAGCAATTTGAACTGCATGAACCAGAGCTGATTTGAATGATGAGCCTGGCAGTGTTGGGAAGTGGACACCTGTTGTCTTGCTGACTTAGCTACTTGTTTGTGTGTATGTGTTGTGCTGATGCAGGGGAAAATTCATATTACACCACAGACCACAGCGCCTGCTTCACTTTATCCCCATGGTATTGAGTAATATCAGTATAGTCTGTCATGTCAACAACTCAACCTGGCCAAAAGATAAAATCAAAGACATTTCCAGTGACAGTCCTTCTGCAAGTGGAACAAGCAACACGGTAGGCTGACCTACAGTAGGTGCAGCAGACTGTAAAGATACACAGAGAACTATTTGATGATTTGTGCATTATAGGTGTTGTTCTAAAAGCAGGGCTATTGCATTAGTCTGTTCCAATGTTTAGATCTAGTTCAGGTACTAATTTCAGTTGCTCCTTATTATTTTAATGTGAAAACAATTTGAACCACAGAATGTAATTTACTTTCGTCTCATTTGGCTGGCCAGTAGGCAGGCAGGCAGGAAAGACAAGAGACAGCGAACAGATCCTCCACCAGGTTTCTAGCTAACCTCACTGTCAACAGACAGAAATGACCTGTTGCATTTACAGGCACATTGTCAAAGATTAACTTGAAAATGACTCCAGGTAGTGCAATCAGCCTTGATGATAGTGCTGGGTAATGAGGGAATAGGTATTCAAATAGGGAATAAGTATTCATCATTCATTAAAGTTGCTGCTGGGTTTGCTGAGGAGAGGATTAACTGCAGCAGGTAAGTAGTGGGAAGATGTTAAAGGAGAGAAGCTCCCTATTATTTTCTAAGCTCACACCGGTAGTGGCTAGGTGCGCACTACCGTGCACCAATGTGCTGCCCCACGTCAGTCCATGTCACTGTCTTATTTTCCACTTGATGCCCCTGAAAATAGGTTTTGTTGTTTTTCTGAAGAAAAGAGGAGGCTGTTTTTACATCGATATAATGCTGGGCCAACTACTTTTATCCAGATATTATTTATTAGTGTGTTGCTTGCCTTTCGCTTAAAGGTAGAATCTGTAATGCCATCAAACAGCAACCTCTAGGTAAAAGAGCCCTGCTTGGTATTGCACTTAACCCCTCCCCATTATTGTATTTCTTCATGGTAATATGGCTAATATTGAAACTGTTAGTTAGCTAGATTAAACAGTGATATATTTTGTTGATAATGGTGGCAGCAGTGTGTTACCTTGGCCGATCCATATTTAATACGACTCCACGGCAGGTGGAGTGGTGAGTCGTGTTTTTTTCATCTGTCAATATTTTGTATACATTAGGTGAATGTAGACATGACTGTTTTTGCCCTATTTTGTTTATGGCAGTAAATAACCCATTTTGCAGATGCAAAAGTATAGTTTCTCCATACCAACCCTGGCAGATTCAGTGTCACAGGGCAGCCATAGTAGCCTTGGTATCGGGAAAACAGCTTGGTTATAGGGGTAACCACATGAGGTAAAAGAGAGAGAGGGCAAGGCGTGTATCACAGAAAATGTGAAAGTTGGTTGAAAGTCACTAGCCATAGGTAATTCACCCTTGTGGAAACCACTAGCTTGTATATTTTCGCTAACGTTACTGGCTTGTACCTGAGAATAACGTTAATGTTAAAACACACACCATATACACCTACAAACACAAAATTAGTAAAAGACAGGCAATCTCCAGTAATGGTCAAAATTAGACTGGTATGGTCCTTTAAGTGTAGAATGGGAAAAGCTATTAGTGAGAGATCTTCCTGATTGAACTTGCACTAAGAGCTTCATTTCTAACTCTTTAAGTAAGCGGGCACTGCAAAACTCTATTGTGCAACATGTATGAACATTCTCATTTGAGACCAGTCTCTCTTTGTCATGTTTAATTAACATTAGATGCTTGACATAATTTATTGTTGTTGTTGTTGTTGTTGTTGTTGGAAACTAATTCACACAGGAATGATTTAGCAGTCTCACCAGGTTGTTTTTCTTCTCCAGCTGCTATTGAAAGTCAATGTTTTCCTGTTTTGTAGTTGAAATTAATGCATCCTCCTCGTGCTGCCAAATCACATCCTTGGCTGTGGTTCTGTGGGTGTGTGATGTGTGTTAGTGGGAAAAGGGAATGATTTCCCCAGCTAGCTCATTGGCCACGGATGCAAGGAGAACACATTGCTATGGGCGTTAAACAGGCCACACTGGCTCCCAGCCTACTGGTAAATAACAGGAATGTATGGCTATCCTGGTAAAAGGCTCTCCAGTGATAGATTATTGTAATACATTGCAAAAACAAGAGCAGCACCATTCCATTCATGCTTAAAGTTACGTCAGATTGGAGCTAAAAATCTATTTTACAAACTTAACTTAACTTAACTCATCAACTCTGAAAGCCCAGTATTGGTGCAGTATGTTATTTCAGCCGTTTTGTTGAGGGTCATACTGTCTCTGGAATATATAAGCAAAGTTAGGTTTTTAGTTTTTATCTCATAGTTTTAAGCAGAATTATTAATGCTAATAGTGTTTCAAGCTGATGTAATATGTTCACTGCAAAATAGCATGCAGTCTCTAGCCTATAGGGGGTTTTGAACCAGGGGGTGAGGATGAAGTGTTACGTCACTTCTGCTGTGTATTGCATTAGAATTGCCAAGAATAGATGATGTATTCAGAAAAAAAAGGCTACATATCTAAAGTAGATAGACAGACTCGGTCCACCATCTAATTTCAATTCAAGTTAAATTGCCAGGTTTGATTTGCTACCATAGTGATAGGCAAGTATTGGACATCGTCTCTAGTGAAAAGTTAGCTGCTGTCTTCTGTCAAGCAGAGAGTGAGAGATCAATGATCATGTTCTTACATAGAATAATTATTGATCTGAGATGTATGGATTATCCTGCCAGTTGTGTACTGTATGTGCGTGTGTGTGTTTGTGTGTGTGTGTGTGTCAAGGCATGTGCCACCTCCTCACATACGGAAAAAAAGGTGGGCAAACCCTCATTTTCTATACTTTTTGTTTAGCAACAAAGAACCACGTGAAAATGCCACAGTGTGGTCCACATTGTAAAAAAGAGGCATTTTCAATGAAAAAGTAAACTTATTTGTAAGTTATATAAAAATGTTGTTATAGCCAGTTCACTGTTACTTACAACACACAAACAATATTTGATGTCTCAGTGATAATGGACATGCCCATTTATTTCATTGCCCCAAGTGAGGGAATTTTGGAACATACCCGACATCCAACATTGACCCTATCAACGAGGAGCCAAGGATTTTCCCTTTTGAAATATTAGTGCTGTTTCTCAGTCCAAATGCGGGGATGGAATCTATCACCTCTTTCTGCTTCTCTGTTAGTGTCTTCTCCGGTGTTCTCTCTGTCTGTCTTTCTCTATCTGCTTTTTCCCTTGTCTGTTTCATCCCTTGCCTGATATTTCATTGTCTGTTTCTTCTGTGTCTGTTTCTCTGTCTTTCCTTCTCTAACATTGTTTATATTCTCTGTCTCCTCTCTCTGTGCTTCCTCCACTGTCTGTAAAGTTGAAAATGTAAATCTTTTTTTCTAATTTGACATATTAATTAAATTAAATTAATTTGACATCATTTCCATGAGGCTGCCATTAGCTAACTTGAATCTATAACAACACTGAGATTGTTATAACTTTTAATAAATGTACATGATGTACACTAAGGATGTGCGTGATTAAACCGCCACACATTTAAATGTTGCTGCACCTGCTAGTAGACTCAGACAATGCTATCTGGTTAAACTATTTTGGTAAAACCACCAGTGAAATGTGTGAAAACAGCTGTATGTTTTGATTTGCGCATTCTCAAATGCTGCTGCTCTTGAATGCATCATTGGCGCCTTGCAGCTGACTCTCTCATTGTCACAAATCTCACAGTAAAGGGACATTGCCACTAAAGGAGCAAGGTGCAGCAGCACACCACATTGTATTAATTTTCTATGTAGAGCAGGAGATGTGGCCACGTGGTGCATGATGGAAGTGGCATGGTGAGTTGGGAGGGGTTGGTGTGGCGCACTTGCCAGACCGTATTAGCATAAAGTTAACTTGAATTTAACTTCATGCAAATTAATCCGCCCAAAGCAGTGCAGCTAACTCATGAAATTCAGATCAAACTGTCAAACTCAGCGTTGCAGATGAACTATGTATTAAGATCCTATTTCTCACCTAAAATTTTGTCAGATACATATTTTAGTGGACCGTTTAGGTGGAAAAAGAGAAAGTTTACGACCAAGCCTCTATGTTTTTCCTGCTGGGAGCCAAAACCAAGGACCACCCGCCTCCTAGTGCATCTATCCAATCAGCTGTTGGCAGTGTTTCCGTGGTAGGCTACGTCACTCGTTTGAAAAATATATTTCCTATATCATGACATGATCCATTCGTTTATAGTTTCCTTGACACGATCATGGAAGAGAAGCTGATAACAGTTGTCTCTGGGTTTCCCAACCTTTACGACGCATCTCTGCCGTTGTACAGGGACAACTTGCAGAGAAACACAGCATGGCATGTTATTGCTGACATTGTTGGGGTTCCTGGTGGGTTTAATAGATAGGTTAGATAGCCAATAGATACAACATTATGATGGAATTCTTTGTCACTCTCCCAAATCATGCTGATAGCTGTATTGGCTTGCTTGCTGGTTGTCCTACCTTTATATGATCCACACACAGTAGTGGAAAGTAGCTGTATTTTTACTTAGTAAGTAAGTAAGTAAGTTCTTAACTTGAGTAACGCTACAAGGAGTATTCCTATTTTAGGGAACTTTGTACTTGTTACTCACTACATTTAGGCTATGCAGAGGCCAAACTTCAGTAACTTTCTCTCTCTGAAATAAAATAGCCCGGCACAGTCATTTTGATACAAAGCGTGATAGATTTATTGATAATAACATGACATGGTAAGTGGATCAATGACAACAAACCCCACAGCTGTCTATTGATCAACTTAAAGGCAATGGGGTTTCACGCCGTCATTTATATCTTATGACAAACAAGAGTACAGAGTTATCATGACTTATGACATAGCAATGACAAAGTAGCCTACATCTGTTATTCGGCAAACAACCTTTAGACTCTTTGTCGACATAAACAGGGGACACCAAATTAGAGGAATGTTTGCTCCATAGCAGCAGAAAGAAAAGAACATGGAATTTTAGGCAGACTAGGAAAAGTTAACTAAACTTCTCACTTCCACAGCTATCTGAACCCATCAGTTAGTAGTCAGTTTGACAAACAAGTTGTTGAGGATGATCATTTCATATAATTTCATGTCATACCATAGTTCTGTTTATAATAAATTAACAATGTTATTTTCACCATGTTTTGATTAGAGGAGATCTGCAGAACAAGATCGCGGACTCCTTCAAACAAACAAAAATAATAAGGTGAGGGAAAGGCTCAGGAGTGGGGGTGGAGCCTCTAATCAGAGGCCTTCAAAATATATGGGGGTGCTCACCACCACAGCCAGCCACCTCTGCAGCCCGACAACCCCCTCACCTCAGCCAGGCACCTCTACAACCCACCCAGTCAGCCCACCACCACAGCCAGCCACCCCCCAAAGCCCAGCCAACCCTGCTGCCCAGCCAGACACCTCTGCAACCCAGCCAGCCGTCCACTGTGAAGAAAATAGGCGACTATGAAGCCATGACCCCATTTGAGCAGAGGCTCCTGGACTCCCTGGAAGAGCCCAGCAGGCCCCCACCTCCCCCTAGAGATATTGATGAGCGCTTTCTTTTAAGCCAGGTATCTGCTTAAGAAGGTACCTGAAAATAGAAGAGAGGCTGTGAAATGTAAAGGGCACCAAATTATTTTTGAAGCTGCAGAGGAAAGCCAGTAGGGATTGTACCTACTGAGTGCCTGATGGTCTGTTGACCACAAAGGTGTTTTATTAAAATGTTTTGTTCTGCCAGAGATATGCATAGGGCTTCCCTCTCCGAGGTAATTAATTGGTCAGATCGACTCAGACTTTGAGTGAATTAGTTGTATGCTGAATGAGTTATTTCCTGAAAGAAAAAAGAAAAAATGTACTATAACTATTATTTGACAAATAATTTCTTTGGTTGAAGACAGCCCTAGGATTTTAGTGTTTAAAGGTTGTTTTAAAGCGCTAATTCTCATGTTGTTTTCATACACCAATTGCATCAGATGGAGCTTTCTGACTGGCAGAGAGGCAATCCATGAGTGCTGTGCACTGGAATTTGTAGCTGTCATTCCATTTTTGTTTACATTCGATTTGATTGTTCAATTATTACATTCTTAATAACAACTTGATATATCTTGTCTTTTATTCAAAATATATAGGATATTGTATAATAATTGTTTTATACTGTTGTAAGAGTGTGTAAATCTGTTTCTTGAACTTGGGGAATCTGGTGGCTATGCAGTGGTAAAAGAAAAAGTGAATTAACTATTAATTGTACAGATATGGAAACAATCACCAATATACAAAACCCCTTTTTCAGAATAGCCTTATTTTGTTTTACTTTCTCAAAATATATTATTGTCACTTTATTATTGTCATATTATTGTCATATTATTGTCACTTGCATCATCTGACACGACATTCTATAATATACTCCTGTTGATTACAATAGACCCTTTTTACAAGACATTTTGACTTCTCATAGATAGATAACACAGGTGTGACCATAGATATAGAATAATGAACTATATTCATTATTCTATATCTATGGCTGTGTACTGTTAATTCAAGTCAAAGTGTCTGCTGCAAAAAGGGCCTATTATGGAGATTTATGTAAGCTTCTAAAGGTGGGCAAACTTGCACAAATAAAAACATGGGCACACTGGAGGTTGGTCTATTCAAATTCAATTGCCCCTTGGAACAGCCATCAATTTTGATATCAACACTTTGAACAGCTTGTGTTGTCTGGTTTGGCAGGACAACATTGTCGTCCTGCCATTTTGCCATGACAAGTAAGGTAGAAGTAATACACAGCATTGGCCCTGTGTTGGAGTTGACTCTTGTAATGGCCTGGTTGAAGACAAAGAGAAACACATAAACATACCACCAGTTTTCACTCTGCTTCTGGTGAGTCACTGAGAGGACGAAGAGTGTGCCCTCCACTCATCCAAATGGTGGGACAGTTGCTAGTCAGAGGAGAAATGTATTCACACACTAGTCAGCATGTTGTGCCTTTCTAAAGGAGCTATTAGAAGGGAGATGTCAAAGAATAGGTCATATCCAAGCTGGGAAATATTGGATATACCGAGCTGACGAGTCAAATGTCCTTCATCACATTGTAATGTCTTGCTGGTTGAAGGCAAATTAGTTCAGTCAGGAGAATTCACGTATTTGTTTTAATAGTTTATTTAATATATGACATGGGATGGGAATTGATGGTGGAATAGAATCTGCTTTTATGTACTCCCTGTGCACATAACTGAGTGCACTGTAACCTGTCAAACAGGGAGCACATACAGTACATATCCCCTAGCAAACAGAGAGCACGCTATATCCCCCCTACAATACATAGAAGCAGATCCAAACAACAGGTGGAAGCTGGGGTGGTAGAGGGTGAGAAGCAAAGCACGCATAGCAAGTAGCAAATACTTGTCAGCAGAGCATGAGCATAGAGCAACACACCAGCAGCAGAAGCATATAAGCAGCGCAAAACAGGTTGGTCCTCTCACTTTAAATAGAGCACTCTATTAGTGAAGTGTGCCTGTGATTGGCTGAGAATGTGAACATGAAGCTAACCAATGGGCAGCTGCCAGTAAGAGTTTCCCGACTGAACTTGCTCTGCACATTTCATATGTGACGCACATTTATGTTAAACATTTCTCAGCCCACTGAACTTTAGTTTTACTCCAGGATAAAAAGCATTTCTAAGGTAATGTCATTCTTGTCCATCTATTTAACTGAAGAGGCGAGTACAGTTCCAGTGATGCAGAATAAATGTAGAAAAAAATGGAATTCAGGGTCTGAATTGGTCTGACAATGTGTTGGCCTGGTGTGACTGAAGGCAGATCAATGCTAAATCCGACAGGCATGGTTCGGAGCATAGTACGGTGATGTGATTCAATTGCAGAGACTATGGTAGCTTGCAGAGGGTCCATACCGAAGCTTTGTGTGCCCCCTGCATTTTGTAACCGTTCAGCTGCTCCATACTGGTCCACAGTAACATGATTGACAACGACAATCCCTCCCCCCCTCTCCGTTCTGCTGACCAGAAGGACGGAAGAACCTTGAGAGGCAGCGAGGTACCAAGTCTCCACAACCACCGTATGTCCCTCTCCTTAATGGTGCCTGCCAGATTTAGCAGAAATCGGGCTTGATACAGATCATCATAAGTGAGAAAGCCAATTACTCATCATGCCCCCAGGAACCCTCTCAGTTTGATGTACCAAAGTTCAGAATTCTCTTTGTATCTGTCTTCAAGCATTTTCTCTTTCCTCCATGTTCTTCCTCAGGTTTGAGTATTAATAATGCAGTCAATGGGACCTTCCTCAGCCTCAGAGTTCTCTCTGACTCTGAGGAGAGTCTGCTCCACAAAACAGGGAGGTTGCGTCTCTCAGAGCAGCAGATGAAATACATTCTTCTCTAGTTGTCTTATTTCTCTATTCAAAATAAAACTCTTTCATTGTGGACCCAACAACCCGATCCTCTCAGTGTCCTTGAGCAGGCCACAGAACAGCTCATGCCATCCTTGTATATATTTGATTCTATATTATATATTCTGTATCTCTATGTTACTCTTTTTATTAAGCAAACTCAGGAACACACTCAGCCAGCAAAAAAACATTTCTCTGCACCTTGTACTTGTATGATGGAGTATGTGACAAATAAACTTGATTTGAATAGATAAGTCAGAGTTCCAGGATTGTGGAGTGAGTCTCTTCAACAGGTTTGTTGAGGCAAAGTGTCACTAACTCACTCATACATTCACTCACATGTTCACTCACAGTTAGCCTGTCTGCTCCTTGTGGTGGCTCATAGGCATGGCACTTTGTGTAAGACCAGTTCAATCTATGTGAGAACGCCTCACATATATGACACTGTGTGTCCTTGTTCTAAAGACTAGTTCTAAATGATTAGAAGAGCAGGGATCACACACATTGACACAATGTCTCCCAAGGACGCATTAGGGCTACAGATCAGGATGAGACACTCTTAAACATTGTCAAAGTGCCACAACAGAGGGTATGTCCCACAGTTCCCCGCAACTTAAAAGGCATGCATAAACATAACAAATATTAATCAAAATATAAGCTGTAATAAAATATAGGCTGTAACTTTTCCAGTCAACAAACTAAGTGTACTGATTTAAAGAAAAAGCAACATTATGTTAAGATATTAACTGCTCATCAAAAAAAGCTGAACAAATGTACAGAAATGTCTAGAAATGACAAAATATATCACTATAGCCGAGTATCACCAAAGTCACATTGGAGATCTAGAAAATATGGTGTTCAAAGTGGAACGCAGTAACATTATGCTGAAAAATCAGCAGCTCACAACAGGTCGACTTACAAATCATAGGCCTAGCCTTTCCAGTCAACAGTCATCTTCAGCCTACTAATTTTTATTTAAAAAATATCAGCATATCAACATGTTCTGGGGTCAGACAAGTACGTAGCCTGGCGGCTGAGAACACCCGCTGGGAGGGCAAAGATGTCCTGCCTCACCAACTCCGACAGACGGGGAAATCGACTCACTTTCAGCCTCCCGCTTTTAACTTGTGATACTGTAGTCATCTCTGAGCAGCAATCGCATTGCATGTTTGGGATCTCCCTGGCTCGCTGCTGGTGCTCCGTCTCCAACCTCTTCCGCAATGGGCTCCCTGCTCGCACCCGATCCTCCTCCAGTTTAATCAGGTACACTCATATCCACAGTTTCTGCAAGAGTAAGCAACTTCATCTTTGTGGCAGCAACATATTGCTGTTGCTGCTGCTGTATTTTAGAACTGTTTACAACAAATCTCATTGTCTTTTTTTCGTAAAATGATACCAAACTGAGCCTCTCATTCTTTTCATTTTGCCTCAGCTGTTTCTTGCCAGCAAGCCAGAAATGGTCTAGACCTCGCTCATTCGGTAATTACGCCTTTGTGAGTTCACCTTATTTAAATTTTTTACACATTCACCCTATAAAATAAATACAAAATCATATCCAAAAATATGCAAATTAACCACTAAACGATTATGAATATTTGATTAATTTAAAATCAGCGGTTTTCTGGCTAATCGGTTATTTGTGCATACCCCTAGTAATTAAGAATAGCTTACCATTTCTCTTGTGGTCCCATCCGTCAAGGTACTGTTGGAACCCGCCAAGTAGGATCCATGTTGTGGTAATTTCAGCCTTTCAGCAATGTAATGTTAAGAGAAACTTTTTTGTGATATTTCCAAGCTAAAACACTTTTATGGGTCACAGTATTATGGTTGTATGGATGGATGTATGGATGTAGTATGGTTGTAGTTTGGGGTGCCATCTAGAGCTTTCCAGCACCTTGTAATTAATCAAGCAGACAGGCTAAATTCCAGGTTAAAGCATGCCAGTAATCATAGAGTGCCTTCTTGATTTCAGATGACATTCACCCAGGTTCCTGCACGTTAAAGTCTGGGTAAAGCAATAATACATATGTGTTCTGAGTTTGTCACACCACAGAAAAATGTGTTATTAACCACCCAGCCAAATTAGAATGATTAAAAACGTAAAAATTCCAGCTCAAAAACAGCTCATCTGGCTGCTCAGACCATGTCTCAGGATTGTGGGGGCGCGGTCAGATCACACTTGATTGAAAGCTCCCTTTCAGCTCAAGTGCCATTTTATTTTCCATTCAATGACTAAAATGTTTTGCAGTAGCAAAACGTATCAAATGGACCCTACTTGGTTAGAAGGCTTGACTAATCCACTAACTAACAAACTAGGTTAGACCACCCAAATCTGTGTTTTTATTTAGCGATACCTCCTGGAGTATGGTGCTAATCATTTTAGCATTTTCCATTCACATACATGAAATGGTTAGCATTAGCTTTGCTATGCTACACTTTTGAGCTACTTATCAACTCCGGGAGAGCCATGCTATTATATGCTAAGGATGGCTCCAGTGTGTCATTGAGCCATGATTTCAGGCCTGCCCAAAAACTTCTAAACACAAAAAGAAAAAAAAACTGTTTAACAGTATAACTCCACAATTCAGTACTACATAGTTCACAGTCTTTTCACATGTTTTCAGCAACTATTTTCTAACATGTATGATGTGTTTAGAAAAAAATCTCTGAATTTGCTTTAACAAACTGAAAATTGAGTTAATACATGGCAATCACACAAAAACACACAAGCTAGTTTACAGCTATCACTCTTTAATACAACTGTGCAGGTGTTCATCACAGGCTGAGGGTATGTGAAAAGACCACTTAAAGTTAGTCCATTCTGAAATGAAAAATGAGGAAATGTCAACATAGGGCTTACACTTTCATCCTTTAATGTTATGAGTGACATTTAATTAGTAAGGGATAACACATGACGAGGTGTGCTGTTATAGAAAAATAATGCATGATGCGGGGGCTAATTACCTAATTAGGGTTTGCCTCTGCGAAGTGCATTCTTTTTCAATAACAGCACACCTCGGAGTGTGTTATCTCGCTTATACCATGGCCACTTGCCAAAGACAAAAAATATGTGCCATTTACTCATATTTTCTACATTAAAATATAAAGAAATATGTTATTTATGCTTTGCTCACTGCTGACTTTCATTATAGTATAGTTGACAATCATCTGTCACTTGACTGATGCCAGCCAATAATGACCCAGAAAGCTAACATTAAGGCAAGCAAACTAGCAAGCCTTTCTGTCAATAACTTTGCCTATGGTTAACAAACAGTGAATATGATCTGACAGTATGTTTGACGAAACGCCTGGCTTGCTAACCAGTAGCTATTACTGTCCATCGGAGCCATAAGTACATTCATTGTTACGAGCTGAATTGCGAGGACGGGACGTGCCATGGTAAGTGAAGGGATTCTGCAAATCCAGGAATAAATTGCCTCTCCACATACCAATCTGCTTTGCTAGCTCTATCTTGGAAAAAGAATAATCGCCCAAAACTATAAAATATATATAAACTGCGTGCATAATCGCAGAATAACTATATGTGCGTAGCACAGTGCAAAACAATTCATGATGGTGTTTGATGCAAGCACACTGATGCCAGAGAGCCATCAGCTGACTGTAACAAGATCTACTATCTTTTTGGTGAGTTGTAGCACCTACTAGAACCTACTCTTTGAGATATTATCGAACTGGAGGAAGGATGGCAATATGGCCACCCATTCATTTCAACGTAAGTTGCTCACCCAGTACATACTCTTTTTTTGTAGGAGGAGCCTGGTCAGAGTACTGTATGTGCAGTATGTGTCTCGCAGCTGATAGATGCTGTCTGCTGGTATTCATCAACTTCACCAAATTACAGCTCTGGGTGATTATAAAAAAAAAAAAGGTATATATACCTATATAAAAGGAAATTTTTAAGAGCCATGTCTTTTCAATGGGCCATCTATGGGAAAATGCCTTCCTGGGCTTGAGGGGATTACTGCCATTGGCCACCAGGGAGGATCGGCATGCCAGCTGAAACCACTACATAGGTCTAGTCTAATATAGGCTACTATTGTATAGTAAGACTCCTCAGACAGACTTTGACTAATAGACTAGGCTACTACATATATTTGTGCAAGGCTTTTTCTCTCCATGTAGCTACATCCCGTCCTCGCAATTCAACTCGCAACAATGAAAGTACTTAATGTTACTTGAGGCTACGACTGACATTGATTTATCGCTACCACACATATCTGTGAAAAAAGTTATTGATTTGGGGACAATGAGATGTCTGGCAAGCAAGCCAGCCTTTTTGTCAAACATACTAACAGATCATATTCACTAGTTGTTAATCATAGGCAAAGTTATTGACAGAAAGGCTAGTTAGCTAGAAGTTAACTAGCCTTTCTGTCAATAACTTCTAGCTAACCAGCCTTTCTGTCAATAACTTTGCCTATGATTAACAAAGTCATTAACAGAAAGGCTAGTTAGCGAGAAGTTAGCTTTCTGGGTCATTGTCAATGGCATGGGAGGAATTTGCCTTCAGGGCTTTCTGCCAGAAAGCCAAAGAAGTGCATTCATTTTGAACTGTGATGCAGCTCTCCAGCCAATCAGAATCAAGTATTCACCCAGGCCATGTTATAATATATAGTAATGTTATGGGTATCCATTAATTAAACACTTGACATGGCATTACATCATCCTGTTAGTTAGCTAACTGAGCTAACAGCTAACATTACATTGATTATTATCTCTATCTATCTTTACATAGACTTCCCAAGGACCACATGAACACGGTAGTAGAGATGTACATAATCTGTGTAATTGGCTTCAGGTGTGTGCACTCTCAGAGTGCAGCGATTTGGTAATCAGGTGTAATTGGCAGCAGGTGTGTGAGCACCAGGGTGCGGAAATGTGGTTTTGGAGCAGGGCAGGGTCATGCGCCTCAGCAGCACGTTTCACATTAAGGTTGTGTAATGAGTGTGTCATGATTCCAGCTCTCCTCCCCAAACTGTTATTCTAACTTCTAAAATCACGAGATGTTCCAAAAACACATTGGAAACGCACGCGATAAAATGTGAAATCATGTGGTGTTTCCACACGGAAAACACTTTAATAAATATTCATGCCCACTTCAGTCAATATTCATTCTGTGAGAAACAATCTAGACATGAACAGGTTTCCATTTAGATTTAATCCCAATGACAGATTGCTGCCATTGCCAAGGTTTTTTTTTTCTCTTTACAATCATCCTTGGGCAAAAAGTGACTTCAGCACACGGTCCTGGAACACACAAAACACTTGGGCCACAATAGCTGTTTTATGGTCCCCACGCTCTCCTCTCCTTCATCCAAATAGGAATTTGGGAAACCAGCCTGTCTTGTATTTTAAACTTTAAATTATGAGGAAGACAGATACAAACGACAGGTAACAGAAAGTGAGAAGGAGGCAGATTGCTGTGCCAAGCAGGGAAGAGATAAGGGAGGGATAAAATGAAATGACCAAAAGACAAGTTTCCCCATCCTGAGCTGAGAATCTTCTGCTGGTTGCATTCCCTTCACAGAGGCCAGTGGAGCTAATGAAACACCATCAACCTTTCAGATGTGACATTTTCCACTCCTGTCTGAGCTAGAACCACACCATTCATTGATCTCAAAATAGATGATACCAAATACCACTGCAGTCCTTTAAACTGGCCGCTTTTCTGTTGAGCAGAACCTTTAAATATCATCGGCTTTTGCTCTATGAAGGAGTTGTGGAGCAGGTACCCGAAACCTCTGTTTGATTGGAAAGGGCGAGTTAGTGTAGAACTCCACGCTTTTATCTACAGAATGTACTGCAGTGTGTGGTGTGTCATACAATGTTCCTGATTTCCAAATGAAAACAAGAGAGCACAACAGAATACAAGCCTTAATACTTTTTGCTCTGTAGAGGATGTGAAGGGATAGTGGAAACTATCCAACTGTGATTTAACATCTTACTGTATGAGTCAAGGTTCAACAAAGATTTTACTTGATCTGCCCTACATTTTAAGGACATGACTTTGACTCCAAAATATTAGATTTTTCATTCAGTTGTTTTCATCTTTTCAACGTTAGCTTTTTGTCATGACTGTTTTAACAGGAAGAACATCAGAGGAGTCATCCATGAAAAATGCATCAGAGTTTAAACAAGGATGTGCCCCTTCATTATGCAATGTCTTACCCTTAATAATCAATAATGTTAAATAAGTTGAACTCTTAAGGACAGTGCTCTCAGATGAGGTCAACTATGCTGGATGCTTTGCCTCTAAAGTGGAGCTGGAATAAGTTGGCTGAAATCCAGTTATACACTGTTGTGTAACTACATTCATGACTTTGATTGAAGAGTTGGCTCCTTTGGACTTTTTTGAGATGGCAAAGATTTGTCTTAAATTCTGAAGAAAGTGGAAATGCTCCTGCAAGAATTACTTTGATTTATTGCAGGCCACTTTCAAACCACCCAGTTCATTTCGCTGAAGAGGACTGTTGTGCTGCTGTACAGTGCTATCCATAAAAGCCAACGACAGCTGCTTGCATCAGTTCAGGCATTACTTCAAATTAGCATTTGATTAAATGAATTCTCTGACTAAGCAAGCCATGGAAAGAGAGGCATTGTCTGAAAATTGGAGAGAAATGCAAACATTGTTCCCCTGAGGACACACAAATTGAATAAGAGCACACAGTGGCTTTTATTCATTTCTACTAGGTGACAGAGGTAATTGAGTTCAGCTTGGAAAACGTACATTATTTATGAGCTGCTTTCTCTCATGAAATAAAACGACAAGGAAGTCTTATCTGACTGTGTGTTTCAGTAGGACCTCTGGAGCATGGGCGGATTATGCCACTAGGGAGCCCCGGGCCAAGAAAGTGCAATGGGCCCCCCTGACAGACATAACTAAGGGGGTCCAGGGGCCTTTTTTTTTTTTTTTTTTTTTTTTTTAAACAGCTCTGGAATACTAATTTCTAGGGCCTTTTGATAAAGGATATGTCACAAAATGTATGCTTTTGTACTTTAAACAGTATGCTCAGACCCCTTTCAAATAAAGTCATGCTTGCATGGGCACATATTCCAATTGAAAGTAATGAGATGGAGCAATTAATCTACACACAAACCTAGGGCTCTCTGGGACTTTGGCGGTCCGGGGCCCCTGATGGTCTGGGGCCCTGGGGCATTTGCCCGGTATGCTTAGTCAGTAATCCAGGCATGCTTTGCAGTTGGTTAAGGGCTTTGTAGGTGAGGACCAGGATTTTCTAGTTGATCCAGTAGGTGACAGGAAGCCAGTGGAGTTCTTTTAGGACTGGGGTGATGTGGTGCCAGGATTTGGTGTGGCTTAGAAGTCTGGTGGATGTGTTCTAGACCAGTTGGAGTCTATTGATGGAGCTGGCACTGATGTCATAGAGGAGTGAATTGCAGTAGTCAAGACGGGAGGAAATGAATGTGTAGATCAGAGTTTCAGCAGCAGGGCGTGCGAGAGAGGGACGGATCTTTGCAATATTGCAAAGGTGGTAGAAGGAGGATTTGACAAATTGGCGGATATGGGGGTCGAGGGAGAGTGTTTAAGTAATAGAAGCCAGAGTACAGATACAGTATTCACTATAATGGGCATATGTCAGTGTGCACTGAGGCTAGAATCATTAGAGGATGGGTCAGTGTCATCATAGAACCATTCGAAAATGGCTTCTCCATTTCCACTGGGAGACAAATCACATTGTAAGAAGTAGTGCTGAGAAACTTCTGTGAGAATGTTGGGGCTGTGTCCCATCCTCTTCTTCTAATTCTAATGCTGATGTCTCCTGGACTGAGCCTCAGAAGATGGAGGAGGCACACAAAACTATTGGTGAAAGAGCAGAGTTGATTTTGAACCACACACGCACACACACACACACACACACATACTTTCATTCTACATCGACCAAGTGTGGACCTGTTTCTGGTCATTTGGAAAAAAAAATAGAATAGAAAATTTACTTTTAAGGTATTTTCCCATATTACTGTGAATGTGCTTTTTAATTTTTACATTTTTTTTTTTTAAGAAATTGCCTAGAGGGGACTTGCATCCGTGAGCGATGTCTACCTATCAAAGAGGGGACCTCCATATACTGCTGTGGAACTGTCTGTAGCCATTCTTTTGTGGTTTGTTTACCACAAAGACTTTCTTTGTTTCTTTAAAAAAAATTATAATTTAACTTTAATGTTATCAAAATTTGTTGTGGCTGTCCGGGCATCTTCAGGGCATTCATTTTAAAATCATTCAATATAGCGAGGTCAGATTAAAGATACTGATTTTTTTTTAGATTTTTTTTTTTTTTTAATAAGGATAATTTGCTCCTCTGTCCTTATTCATCCATAAATGCAAATTAATGTTGCTTCTGTCAGTCTTAACAGTACAAGAGGAGACCTTCTAGTGAAATTGTAATTGTGTATAGTATAAATGCTCTGGACAATACACACTATGTGGACACAATCTTGCATTGCTGGAATCTATCTTCTATCTATTCTATTTTGATATGAATCACAGATCCCATAATTGTTGAAATGTTTCCTCAACACGTACAGTTTAAATTAAATAAACACTGCCATTCTAATGCTGGAGATACCTGCAGCCTATCTCAGAACCAGCATAAACAGATCTTTAAAGATTTTAAAGACCTTTAAAGAGAGCTTTTTGCTTTCTCTTTAATCATTGAAAAACGAACGTAACATTTGTGGTGTGCCTCCCACTTTATGCAATCTCTCAGTTCCATTGTTGCAATGCTGCATCATTAGACAGATCAGATCAGATATTTTCCATCTTGTCTGTTCATCTTGTGACATAGATTGCAACCATCAGAAAAAAATGTACATGCAAGGTTATTTCAAGTATTTTTTTTTCCCCATGACAACATTTGTGTGCATTTCTTTGCATTTCTCCTTGCAAACAATGGAAGATCGTCTAAAGACTCTCTGGCAAATTATTTATTTTCCTCTGCAGAGATAGAGCAGTAAACCTATTTACAAAAGAGAAAAAATATCAAACAGTAAGTAATTATTTTCTGTCAAACATTGTAACATACCTACTGACAATGATAATGTCTTTTTCTGACCTAATGTGTACATCCATGCAGGAGTGTGAGTGTTGCTCCATACCATTTAACAGGGGACCAGTGACATTTTGTTCAAACAAAGAGGGGGCCTCCACTTATGCAAACTCTCATTTCCATAATTACAATGCTGCACCATTAGACAGCCTTCAAATATGTTACACCTCTATTCAACTAATAAATGTAAATCTTTATGTGACACACACACACACACACACAAACACACAAACACACAGTTCCCAATACCTCCTCTCTTGTTTAATAAAATTGGCATAGTGAACTCTAACACAAAAGTAGGCCTACATTACAAACACAGATTGGAGCCCTAAAAAAAACCCATGAATGACAGTTTAGTTCAAGCATTTTTGCCTATTTCATTTCAATATCTGCATGCAGGTCAATTATTCACTAAAGGTTCTCTGGCAAAGTATTTATTTCTCTCTGTAGAGACAGAGCAGTAAACATTATCTTTACAAAAGCAAAACCTAATCAAACACTAAGCAATCATTTTTTCTGTCAAATCTTGTCACATAACAACACAAATATAATAGTCTTTTTCTGTACTAATGTATAGGAGTGCGAGTGTGGCTACATACCATTTAACAGGGGACCAGTGTAGTTTTGTTCAGGCAAAGAGGGGACTTCAGTCACTCCGTACAATCCAAGAGGGGACCATATTTTCGGTTTTAGAGCACAAAGTTAAAAACAAAATTCTATACATAAAGCCCTCATTAAAGGTCTGCATCCTGTTGTGCTGGTTCTGAGAGAGGCTTTAGGTACCTCCATCACTACATTGAATACCTCAATGCCCATTTCCTTACATGTTAAACTGTACATGCTGAAGAAGCATTTCAGTTGACAATACTGGGATCTAAATACCCGTGAAGACCAACTTCTGCTGAATATCAATGTGAAATTAATGCACCAATGGTTGTATGCCCTCCACTTTATGCAAACTCTGAGTTCCATAATTACAATGCTGCACTATTAGACAGCCTTCAAATATGTTACACCTTCTCTATTCACCAATAAATGTAAATCTTTATGTGACACACACACACACACACACACACACACACACACACAGTTCCCACTATCTATGGGCACTGAGCGAGCGGCATCTCTCTCCTCTCTTTGTTTTATCAAATAGGCATAGTGAACTCCAACACAAAAGTAGGCCTACACTGCAAACACAATGCTGATGTAACTTAGAGATTTGCTGTTCGCTGTTTTATCATCGTGAACTTAAAATGCTTAACCTATAAACACAACACCGCTTTATCAGCACAGCACAACACACAGACGCACAGAGTTCCCAATATCTATGGGCAGCGACCAATAGCCACTTCTCTCCTCTCGTTTCACTAAACAGGCCTAGTGAACTAATAGGCGTATGAATACTTCAGCTATGCTATAAACACAATGCTGTTGTAACTAAAGAGATTCAACGGAATAAATTGTTTTATCATCCATAAATGCATGTAACTACAATATGATGAACATCACCAACACAATGTTGTTTTAACTAAAAGATTCACTGAAAGAAGTAATTTTATCATGCATAGATGCATATAACTACAATATGATTTTCACCCAGTTGATAAGCTGCTCATCCAGCAATACTAGAAAGTCCCTGGGGAGGCAAGATTTTGGTGAAAAATGTATAGCAGGGCAAACCATACTATTACTGTTAATGACATTATCATATGAATAGTGGCTGTACAAAAGTTGAACTCTTTTCACCCTTATCTGTAGCCCCACAGACTCGAGATGCTGCTGTTGAGTCTTTCTTTCCTCTTGCTTCTCATGTATCACCGTGGCTTCCTCTTTTCCTAGACGAGAGTCACTCTGTTTCAGCCACAGTCAAAGCCACAAAAGCATGTTTGCCCTTAAAAAAATAACCTTTGAATGTCTCCACCAGCTCCTGGCAAAGTTTTGAAGCACAGACTCAGCCATTCTGCGCAACTCTGAGGCACAGGGAATGTTGTGCTTACACAGAACAACCAAGTCTGGACTTCAAAACGTTGTATTTTTGACTCTATAAGTGTGCATTTAAAGCTGCAATAACTATTTTCTGACAGTATTTTTCACATTTTCAAAAGTTGACGTAATGGCCACCTGCCATTAGGGTTGCCAACCCTCTGGGACTCAGTCTCCGGGAAAGGAGAGAATCCAAACCCAGAGATTTTTTTTACTTTATTTGAAAGTGATTTAAGAGACCAGTCACAGCTGTAGAAAAATAATTTGATGTGGCACATTATCAGGTGCGACATCATGGTTTATAAGGAGATATACATATGGAGATGTTAATGATGCGAGTCAGTAACCCAGTGGTTAATGGCTCGAATGCACACTGCTGCCAGACAGTGATTCCAAGGTTGAAGGACAGGCGCAGGCAGAGGAGCAGAGGTAAATTCTGAAGCGTCTTGCTTCATTCATGGCAGGAATGAAATGTTGGCTAATAAAAAATGTCATAGTAAGTGTACATTACCCTACTAGGGTGGAACAGAACAGGATTGTGTTTTTGCTGCTTGTATGTAAAGAGAGGGAGAGAGATTAAGTCTTGTGCACCCATGTGTGTCAGGCTATGGAACATATAGGCTACACCTTATTATGGCAACATAAGGTCTGTAAATTATATAAAATAGAGAATATAGAAAAGAAAGAGAGCATAATGTAAATGGTTGATTCTCCCCATCACCAGTGCTTGTAGAGAAACTTTATCTTTTGATCCATCTGTCATTTCCATGTGCCTTCATCAACAGCAGAACCGCTACGATTTCTTTTGCAATAATGAAGAATGTCATTCCTTTTCATAATCGTAATCTGCCAAGGGTGAATAATACCAGTGTTGGGTACAGTTAATATGCCTTGTCAGACTCCCCTAAAACCTACTCATCTTTGGTTTGGTATTTACAAAGTCATATGGTCAGAGGTTGCACATAGCTGTACTGCTCATGCTGTATTTGTTGACATGGAGTTGGCAACTCTACCTGCCATCAGAAGGTCTAATTGAGTCATGGTGTCCTACTCAATCAATCCTGCACCACCACCAGCTAGTCTGCTGTTATTCAATCATTTCTTTCTCTCAAAACCCGGCCTGTGCGTGAGCTCTGTCTATTTTATAAACCTTTGCATTTAAAAATAAAAATAAAAATTCACAGAATCTCTTAATTACATAAATATTGTGCTGTGAGAAGTATTTACCTACCTTGTTTAACAACCAGGAAATCTTCCAAAATAAAGTGGTACTGTAGTTGAAATCATGCCATCCATGCACAAAAATGATTATTTTTTTTCAGCAAATCTCTTAGTTACGAAAAGATTGTGCCAGTAAGACAGTTTTATGTTTACGTGATGAAGCTTTTTTTGGTTTACAGTAGTGATATGCTGCCCTCTAGTGGTCAGAAAATAGCAGCTTTAACACAAGCTCAATGCATAATTGGGTCCAAGCTTTCAGAGTGTCTTCTAAATTCCTAGTACAGCTCTTTGAGTCTTGTCTATAGGAACACTCCAGGGGACTACTTTAGATTAGGAGCTCCTTTAGATTACTGTACTTCAGGAGCGCTGAAATATTCAGAAGAGGGATTCCTGGTAACTTTGGGGTTTTTTTTCCACTTGCATCAGAGAGGCTTTGCTGTGAATCTCATGCCATGCATTTCCTTCCTGTATGGTGTAAACTCACTCTCACTTGACC
>OMKL01137496.1:0-27031 GCA_900302295.1 Parasudis fraserbrunneri
CCAGTCCACTACCCTCCCCACTACCCAGCCTACTACCCTCCCCACTACTTCTGGGCCTAAAAGTTACCATCGTCAAACAAAATACATGAATCCGTGAATAAAAATCCATTCATTCATAAAAAAAAAAAACTTCAATAGACAAAAAGGAAAATACATTTGAACACAATTGGTTTTTCACTAAATCATATGCTTACTTCCAGGCCTCAACTGTACCTTGACTAGCATTATTAATTCTTACTGTAGAAAGTTCCATTAAAATAATATCTAGCAATAACTGAATGAAGTGATTCATTAGGAGGGAATGAGAAGGCTGCCATCTAAGGGCTAGCATCTTTTTTGTGGCAGTGGAGCATACAAGCCAAATATCTTTTTCCATGGGCCTTAACTTGATAGATGTACGATCGTTAAATAACATTAACTGTGGGGAGCAACTTAAATCAGGTGGGTCTATATGCACATGATGTGGGAATGCCCCTCAGTAAAAATATTCTGGAGGCAGGGGCTACCTTCCAATCTAAAGTTGTCAAGATACAATTAAGGAACATGAACTGCAAGTCGGGGGTTGGTGGTAACTTCATCGAATGCCTTTTTTTGGAGTCAAGTAAAACCTGTGCACAAATGTAAGAATGATTAAGGTATACATTCTATATTTTTATGATAGGCAAGGAAGATGGTGACATTTCGAGTAATAGTTTGTAGATAGCTAAAACATGTCAATGAGAAAGTTCACTTAATTTATTAATTGAGTCTGTCAGTGGGTGATTTAAGAGTTGGCTATTCCATGGCACTCCATACGCCAGCATGGCTGAGCGGAGTTGCAGATGTAAGAAAAAGGAATGATTCAGATTTTGGAAGCTTCTATCCACGATATCAGCTAAAGAATGGATACCGGTGTTAAACCAGTGGGATGAAATAAAGGGCTTTGCTCCTCATCTCAGCTCTATTGTGAAATATTGGGGTGTGTATGTGCCACTTTGTCACTTTTCGATTTTTCACCAAATAGATATTGCATACGAGATGATAGGCCCAACCCGTTCTCTGCAATGTTTTAGTGAAATACCTGTGAATACCACCTCTTTCAGACGGATAGGAGCTACCAAATCGCTTTCCATGATCAACCAGGGAGCTGAAGATTCTCCGCTAAACCTATTTAGTAAAGGGCGAAAGATCAGTGAATAGAAATCAAGTTTAAAAGTTGGCACTGATAAGCCCCCTCAAGTGTCAAGTTTTGAAGAAAATGACAAAATCTTAAAAGAGGCTCTTCAGATGCAAAAATATCTAGGCTAATTTACCACCAGAGCATCGTGGTTTTTCCTGGAATTACTGTATGAAGTGACAGTGATCGCCTCAGAAGTAGTACTGGTTCAGGCAGACTCGAGACGAGTTCTGTCACTTCATACAGTAATTGCGGGAAAACTTCTGTATTTGAGCTATAATCTGGTGTTGGCTGAACGGACCATACTTATAAGTAGAAGAAATGCATTGTTATGTATATTATATAATTATACCGCCCTTATCCTTTAAGAAGCAAGTTAGGAACAGAAATCATTAGAATAACATTAGATTCTAGATTTGTTTTTAGTAGATTTCACTCACCATTGATGTTCACTTTTTCATACAGTTTGGGGATGAATTTCTCCCTGAAGTGCTGCCTCCTGGGTACCTGGGTTCTGGGGTAGCTATCGTCTGTGTAAATGTGGTGTTTGCAGCAATGCTGTATGGGCACATAGCCTGCTAATAAAGTAGCATATTGCTTCAGTTATTGCCTTCAACTGGCTAGAATTGTGGGCATTGAACTTTGGATGTATCCTTACGCTACCTGCCTTGGGTTGTGTGTGGCTACTTGTTTAATGCTGCTTTTTTCCTTATAAAAAATATATATTATAGGTGTTGGTGAATGTTTTGCATACTGCAATGGTTTTGTCTAAATTTCCCTCATAGTTTTTGTTGAATGCAAAGTATTTCACGTTATTTAAGTCATTTGTTCTCAACCTTTTTGGTTTGTGGCCCCTAAAAACAGAGGGATGCTTATTCATGACACCCCAACGTAGTCAAGCATAGACAGAATGGTGAACTTCGACTCAAAGGAATGATTTTGATTTCCCCTTTTCAGGCTGTTGAACTTGATATAATAATAATCTTATTTTATAATTATTTTTTATTTTATAAAATCATTATTTCACAAGAAAAAGCATTAAGGCTATGTCAGCGAGTATAGGCTAAATATGATCATGTATCATTTAAGTGACATTGCAGAGCTTAAGATGCAAAGGTGGTAGGACAGGACAGGGCTATCGCTCTCTCTGTCACACACACACAGACTATAAATACTACTATACAGACTACATTTCTCTGTTATTTGAATGTTATACTTTCACATACATTTCTACAATATGTTATTAGAGGCAAAAATCTCATATTGGTCTAGCCGTAATAAATGCATTTTGTATTTTTTAGTTGGTAACTTTATGATGCACCAGCATATGAAAAAACTCAAGTGGGGTGACTACTTTTTCAGTGACTATATAGTTTTATGAAGATTTCTCAGCTAATTTTCACTTAGACTTTCTGATAAGTTCTCAGCATGGCTACTGTTTGCTTGCTGTTATGAGATCCTACTCAGTGTTAGACTTAGGAACCAACTGACTGGATGAATATAAGCATCTAGGTGTATGATTACTATGTCCTCCTTTCAGGACTCTTCAAATGACCAGCAAAGCCAGCAAGAGGCCAAACAGAGGTAAGATTTATCATTCCTTTAATATGTCCTGTGTTCCTCTTTGGCAACCTACAGGACGGCCTGTTTCACCCAATCCATGCGGTCAATGGCATGTGGTCATGATGTTCTTATTCTGAAATTTCACAGGGAAACGGAGATGAGGAACTCTATATTGGCTCAAGTTCTAGACCAGTCCGCCCGTGCCAGATGTGAGTCTACCTTCAAATTGTATTCACTGTATTTGATTCAAATTTTGTTCACTGTTCAATTATTATTTAGCCTTGTTAACCATGCCATGTTGTGTTGGGGTGTAGATCTTTTTAAGCAGTATCAATATGAACTAGGGGTGGAACGGATCACAAAACTCACAGTTCAGTTCATATTTCATCAAATTACAGTTTTCGATTTGGTATGACTCAGCGGGTAGAAAAAATACCATTAGCAATTCCAATAGTATTTGATAAAAAACACAAGCATAAGGAACACATACTTGTCTATTATAAATTATTTGTTAATTATAGGTGGCTCCTCTTCATGTCTGAAGAACTTTTTTTTTTTCCTCACTCCGGTGTACTTAAAGAGTTGTGGGCAGTTGAGTAACTTTGCTCTGGAGGTGCATCCCTCTGTAGGCCTAGTGAGTAGTAGGCCTAGTGGGCGTGTTGGATAATTATTTGACAATTCTGCCCCTTGTCTGTTCAAGATTGGGAATTACCTTGTTGGTGAAGTGACAACAAGAGGAAATGTTAACGTTGTGGCAAGCACTTAGGCACTGAAATAACAAACTACCTGCGACTGCATTGGGCTGCATATAGTTGGCTAAACAAACGTAATGCTTTGGTTATGGATTTTGCTCTGTCTGAATCTAAATGGAGAGGTTGTTTAGCGTAAATACTTTGTGGACAATGAGTTGTTTTTGCCTTCCCGGATCTCTCCTTGCACTGGTAACAGACCAGGGTGATGCCCACTGGCCCATTACATCCAAACAGCAGACTTAACGATGCTGGAAAATAGTTTGTGATTTAGCTTGTCTTGTCCACTTAACAGCAATTGTAATTTCCCACACAAACTGACTGACTGACTGACTGACAGATGCACGCACCAACTTGCCTGGGCAAACTGACAGGTTCCGTTGGGTTTGGGATTTTAATGCAGCATGCACAAACTACTAACGTTAACTGAACTTAGTATTCCTCATTTTCAGTGATGTGTGTCAGTAAATGGAAATGGTCAATGTTTCCTCTACAATTCACAACAGTTTTGCCAGTTCCATTGTTTTCCAAAAACTGTTAAAACAAGTCACAGAGCCGTACTTTTTGTTTTGGTCAGTATAATTAATCACCGCAATGAACATGTATGCAATCGCTGTATGAAATGACAGCGATTGCCTCAGAAGTAGTAAATGGTAAATGCTCACTTTCATTGCAGTGATGAATTATACTGACTGAAACAAAAAGTACGGCTCTGTGACTTGTTTTAAAGGAACACGCCAACATTAATACTCCACAAGTGATGTATTACAGTGACAGAGTGAACCAGGTGGTCTGTAGGCGCTGCGAACTGCGGGGGGCGAACCAATCCATCCCTAATATGAACACAAGGTGGCTCAGTTTTCTGCATCTCTTTCCAGTGAGCAATCTTGCTTTGGTGAAACCAGAGAAGGCTAAAGCTGTGGAGAACTATCTTATACAGATGGCTCGTTTTGGGAAATTGGGAGGAAAGGTGAGCGCATGACTTCTTGAGGCTTGAAACATGTTGATGTTCTACCATGTACCTTTAGTAACAGTGTATGGATTATCTCTACTGTCAGATTTCAGAGTCAGGCTTGATCGAGATCCTAGAAAAAGTCAGTCAGCAAACAGAGAAGAAGACAACGGTCACAGTAAGTGCCACTGCTGTGACAACCAAGGCATATATTATTCATAATATAGTAGTCCTGCAATCAGGCTTTTTATCAACATCCTGTGATTTTTCTCTGCTTTTCAGTTCAACAGACGAAGGGTGATGGATTCGGATGATGAGGATGATGAGTGACACTCTGGACAGGAGCCCTGATGCCAACTAGGTTGATTAAGCCCAGAATCTGAGAGAGCATATGCTTGAGTGGGACTCTGTTGACTCTGTTCATCGGCAGTCATCTTTGACTGGAAAAAATCAGTGTTGCTGATGAACCCTGTGATGCCACATCAGCTTTTGGGTGGTTCTGGAATTTCTTACTACACACCTAAAAGGTAGAACAAGGGGAAGGATGATATTTGTTTGGACTGCCAGACAAATTTGGGGTATATATGATACATGGGACAATGACAATTTGAGTGCACTTCTGTCATCAAGATGTCACAAACTTGCACTATTATTCTAGTACCTCCAATCTTGGGAGACCATATTAATATGATCAAACTCTTTGTTCTTCCTCGTAGTTACATATTTCTTTCTCTTCATTTATACTTTGGTTGACATTTGTTTTTTCAACACAAGGAGCAGGACGGAGTTTGACAGATACTGTTGCAGATGGGTTTTATCTACAGTGCTTTGTGAATACTGTACATTATGCTCCTCAGTGCCAGCATACCATCAAACTTAGATATAGCACTTTGATATATTCTTTACTTTGTTCTTTTTTTGCTGGCATGTATTTGGACAGTTTACAAAATAAAATAAAAAGCCTTAAATTTAAATTCATTTTACACTTAATCAGCAAAAGGATCTTGTTTAATGGACCAGCTCTCTTGATGAGGCTTTCTTGCATCTTTACATAGGCTTAAGTAGACTTGGAAAAGCAAGCAGGATTTAGAATTTGGAACATGTGTGATGTGTTGGGTCATATGGTTCAAGTTTGCAACAGTGTCAGATATTATCCTCACCACTTAATAAAGAATGAATTTGCTGGATCTGAATGATTAATTGCTTGCATTTTTACATGAACCACGATATGAATACAAACCGAGCTCTTGATTATCCAATCACATGTACTGATCAACAATTATGCTGTATCCACCCAACTAAATAAATCTCCTTACTGACAAACTGCATCTTTAATCATATTTACAATGTTTTGGAAATCTATAGATTTAAATTATCAATTGACTCCCCACTGTTTGTACACTGTGTTTCCTTATAGGTCGGTGATAGTAGGAAGCCTACTACCAGAGGTTGCTTCTCACGCCATGCATGAGGCTTGCCTCATTTTCGCATGATTGTGGTCTGATGGCTGTTGATTGGCCGTAGCGAGTCATTGACGAAAAAGACACGGCTATGATTGGTGGTAAACCTAGCCATGTGTTCAACTCTCACCAATACGGAGAGGCTCTGAGAAAGCGCTGCCCTGTGTGCAGACATTACTGTATAATTAGCTAAACATACCTCAGAAGTCGGACCCCTGTGTGCTGTATAGAGAAATATCTGGATCAACGACTAAATATTGTTTTATTGTTTGAATTGGACTGGACAACAATGCCCGAGGACAATGTCGACAAGCCAAGCATGGTGACATGTACCGCTCCAGTGAATATAGCTGTCATTAAATACTGTGAGTCGTTTAGCCACACTAGCTTTGTATTGAAGGTGAGGGCTCAGTCAGGGCGGCAGTGTATACTACCTTAACACTAACTTTTACTATACGTTACATGCATTATTGAACACAGCAATAACGTTAGTTCTAGTAAGAAAATCCATTGTAGTATTAAACGTTAGGACGGCTTAAACATCAGCGTTTATTGTGTCGTAGTGGAGACTGGTTCAATTTCGTTGTGATTGTTGACATTTGTAGTTGGTTGCGTGACCTGTGTTGGTGTGTGGCTCCACATGTTATACCGTATTTGATGTTATTATTTCTTAGGGGGGAAGAGAAATGAACAGTTGATTCTACCCATCAATTCATCTTTGAGCGTCACACTGCATCAAGACCAGGTATGAGTACTGCACCACTAACATAGCAACTATCAAGAGTTTTGTGCATATGCAACCTTGTCAAATAAAATAGTAGCAGCACACTTGTTGCGATTGACCATAATCAAGTCACCAGCAGTTCCGAATTAATTTCCGGTCAGGGCATTTTTTTTATTATAATAAAACCAAGTAAATGGTTGTAATAGGAAGTCCCCCTGACCAAGGTAGATATTAGGCTTACTTGGCTCCAGGCAGGGCTTCTTACTCTGTTAACATGCATTGGTTTCATATAATTTTGAATGTCACAGATTAATTAAGATAATCATGCAATTCCTTACAAGGGCCAGACTTAGACTTTGGCCCTAAGTGTAGTTTTCAGTAATCAAATCTAACAAAATGCATACACACTGGTGGTGAACTCCACTGCACCAGAGCTACACAGTAATGTAGTTATTATTAAGTATAGTAGTATGTGACAGAACTACTTAAACAGGAGTTTCATTGCAGCTAAGCACCTACAATGCTGCACATCTTGGCTATACAGACCACATATAAACAAATCAAGTAAAACATTGTGTATAAACATATTATTCACCTGTAGCTAAATGGTCAGTCTTTTGATTTTGGTACCTTCAGTGCCCCACGGTTAACCAGTTTAACATTTTGTGTAATAAGAGTAATTTTTTGTGCTTTTATTTAGAAGGCAAACTCCTTAAACAAGAAGTGATATTTCTGCTTGTTGCTACTGGCTTGACACAGATGTGCCTTATTCCTTTCCTGCTTGTAGCTGAAAACGACCACAACAGTTGCATGTAGCAGATTATTTCATGAGGATCATATATGGCTCAACGGTAAAGAGGAGGACATCACTCAGCCCAGGCTACAGTCCTGTCTTAGAGAAAGTGAGTCTTTGTGATCCTGATAAATTCACAGTAGCATAACAAAAAAGATGAAGAGAGTGCAATACACGCATACTCCTACTATTCCTTCCTGTTGATTCTCTTGTGCTGTGCTGTGCTGTGCTGTGTTGTTTGTGATTGGTTGCCACCCTCAGTTCGTCGCCTAGCGAGGAAGAGACACAGTGATGGGGAGCCTGGTGTGGATATGGCTGGTTTGTCTCAGAAGGTCCACATCTGCTCTGTCAACAACTTCCCCACTGCTGCTGGCCTGGCCTCCTCTGCTGCCGGCTATGCTTGTCTAGGTGAGTGTGTGTGTGTGTGAGAGAGAGAGACAGATGATCATTGTGTGATTGCATGCTATTCAGTTATTTTAATCCATTGTATGACTGATATTATTTAGACATTTGAGAACCAATCTGCAATTGTTGCAAGTTCAACAGTTTCTGGAAGTGTAACAATATTTTTATATTATATATTAATATAATTATATTATATAATTGTAGCCATTAAGGTGCCATAGGCAGGCATTACCTTACTATTAGATTTGAGTTTTAGTGTCTGATAAACTAAATGAACAGTGCTTGTGGTTGGCTGATAGTATAGGTTTTAAACAATAATCAAGGGCTTCTAAAACATGATCTCCCTCTCTCCCTGTGTCTCTTGTCTTTCTTCTATCTCCACATCTCTCCTCGCCCTTCATCCTGTTGTAGTGTACACACTAGCGCAGGCCTTTGGGGTGGAGGGAGAGTTGTCTAGCGTGGCTCGGCAGGGCTCAGGCAGTGCCTGTAGGAGCATGTACGGAGGGTTCGTCCAGTGGAACATGGGCCAGCGAGAGGATGGCAAGGACAGTCTGGCCCAGCAGGTGGAGCCGGAGACTCACTGGCCTGAGCTCAGAGTCCTTGTGCTAGTGGTAGGTTGTGTGTGTGTGTCTTTGAGAGGGAGAGAGAGAGATGGGGCAGGGGTAACAATATGAGTAAGAATGAGCATTTAAGCTGTCTTGTGTTAAGTATTTGACTGAGTATCACATACATATGGTAATATTTGTAAAGTCCTGTAAACTAAATGATTTATTTATGTATTTATTTTAAATGTGATAAATGGCCTCACTATTATTTTCCCCTTTAAGACCTCCTTGTTTACAGCAATACCTTTACAGGGAAACTCACAATGGCAGGAGTTTCAATTAGGCTCAAATGTGCTTCTCTTTGTCTGTTGTAGGCCAGTGCTGAGCGGAAGCCAGTGGGCAGCACCTCCGGCATGCAGACCAGTGTAGAAACAAGCAGTTTGCTAAAGGTAATTCAGCACTGCTTGTCCTTGATAATTTACCAACATTGCTGTCATTGTAATTGTTGGCATTATGATGGTGTACATGGTGTTTGAAAATGAGTGAGTATGGAGACAATTCCTCTTATGAATGAGTGTTGTTACAGTGAATGTTCATGGTTTTTAGATGCCTATACTAATGATCACATACCAAGCCCCCTCATAGGACATTCAAAAGGTTTCTGTGCCTGTGATTTTGTTTCTGAGAAAGTGGAACCAGCCTCCTGTTCACACTTGTTAGCAATGCTAGTGCAAGTCAATGGGTTAAGACAACATTTCTCTCCACATTGCATGGAAGCCATTCCATTTACTTCTATAAGCTCTAGTAACAGTGGCGACATATAAAATGGTGTGAAAGGGTTTGCATGTGATAAAGAAATGGTTTCATGCTCCAGTGACTTGCACTGGCATTGTTAACAAATGATAACAGGAGGCTGTTTCCAAATTCTCAGAAATCAAAACTTTGGCAAAAAAACCTCTTTGATTTTCATAAAGTGGGCGTGGTTGGTGATCAACAGCAAAAGCTTCTAAAGATGTATGGTTATCAACCCATTCTCTGTCTATGTTTAGCACCGGGCTGACTCTGTGGTCCCAGGCAGGATGGAAGAGATGATTGAAGCAATACACAGGAGGGACTTTGTTACTTTTGCTGAACTTACCATGAAGGACAGTAACCAGTTCCATGCTACCTGCCTTGACACCTACCCTCCAATCTTCTACCTCAATAATGTGTCTCGTCAAGTCATCAGTTTGGTGCACCAGTATAATCGGCACTACGGAGAGACAAGAGTGAGCAAGCGCTTTGTCCCTTAAATGGAATTGAACTTAAAGACATTATAATCTGTCGTATTCCACTTGTCAGAAGAACCCCTTTCAAAGTATCACAGTTGAACAGCTGCTCATTTGACTTATTTGTTTAGGTGGTATTTCCATTTGTTCCTCAAGAAGGCATAGCCATCTTACACAGTCTATAAGTTTTGGTTGTGGCTTTGGTACTTCTCTATTTTTTTTTTGTTCTTTCAGCAACCCGTGTAGGAAATGAGCAGCTGTTTATCTAATTGCATCTCAGAGATGGTGTAATGAAGATGTGAAACTTGTGGGAGTTTTGTGAAAGTAGTGTGTGAAGTACTTGTTCTCAATAGACTTTTGACTTGAGAGTATTTGAGATAAATAATCTTATTTACAATTGAATTAATTTCCCTTTCAGTGAAAAAGTCTTTCTATTCAGAGACTACTTCTGGTATGATAATGATTAAGCATTATTTCTCGGCTTCCCCCCAGGTGGCGTACACTTTTGATGCAGGGCCAAATGCTGTGGTTTACACTCTCCAGCAGCATGTCGCTGAGTTTGTCCAAGTGGTGCGTCATTTCTTCCCCCCAGAAACCAATGGAGGACAGTGAGTTGACATTTCCCAAACCTACTAATATACTACATTTATATTATAATAAATAGTCAATTTATATGCAAAATAGACACATCTGAATCACACATGACACATGTTTCCTAATATATAGTATGTTTAGCCCCCCCCCCCCATACCAACACATGTAACATGGCAGTGAGACTCTCTCCTGCTTGTACAGGTTTGTAAAGGGCCTACCAGTAGACCATGCAGTCCTGTCTGAAGAGCTGAAACAGGCGATTGGTATGGAGCCCATGGTGAAAGGAATTAGCTACATTATCAGCACCAAGGTACTGTATGAATACACACACACACACACACACACACACACACACATATATATGGTTTAAGGACATATAGGGTCAAACTTGCTTGTTGTTCTTTGGTAGGCCTACAGTTTTGAAGCCACTAGCAGCAGGTTTCTGAGCATGTGAGAGCAAACACTTCAGTGGAACACTCATCGTTTCAGTTTTTGTTAGCTTCTATCAGCTACTAGAATGAGCTGCAAAGATCAAATAAAATGGCTAATCTTATTTCAATAACCGAATACTAGGACTAAGATGTTCCCTATGAAAACTGCATTCGTTTCCTAACCCAGGAATATCTCTTAAACAGTGTTCCTGTGTCCTATCCATCTACATATTTTACAGTTGTTAACTAACGGAAGCCTACAGCAGATTATCTCCGCACCTGTGTGTTTGTACCCATATGACCTGCTATGCTGAGAGACAGTTCTTCCTTTTTGTAATGTCTGTTGTTTCCCAACTATTGTTCTGTTTGCTGCTATTAACTTTGTGATCTCTGCATGTTTTTGTCTTGCCTCTCATACGGCTGCACAATATTGACAAAATATCAGGTGTCATTTATTTTGACATATTGCAATTCCAATATCGATTCACTTGCAATACATTGTTTTAAAGTCTAGATTTAAAGGGATACTTAAGCATTTTCAACTGTAGTTGGTTGGTGTCTGTCAAGACAGTTGTCACAGTGTGGTTTCTGCATTTGTCTCTCAGTGTCCCCAAAACGGAATGTTGGCATTGTTGATATTCCTCATTGATACCATGGGGCACAACTAGCTCCAAGGATTCAGCTAGCTCTACCCCATGGTTTCAATGAGGAATACTAACGTTCCTTTTCACAGAAACTGAGGGACAAATGTAGAGACTTTTTCTCACAATGTAAGAAGTGTGATGAAGAACAATAACCAACTACAATTCCAAATGTCAAAGTATCCCTTAAAGGTCCCATATTATACTCCTTTTCAACAAGTTAATATAGTTCTCTGAGGTCCCCAAAACATGTCTTTGAAGTTTTTACTGAAAATACCACTCAGATTATACATTCTAGCATGCCTCTATACCCCTCTGTTTCAGTCCTGTCCTTGGCGGTCGGTTCTGTGTGCCACCATTTTGTACATGCACGTTTTTCACACGCACACACGAGTCAAGAATGAGGAGTCCCCACTTTACGTAGGAGGAGCAGGCAGATCTGATTGGCTTGTTGAATCACATGTTTTCTGACCTAGGCAGCCTTGAAAAATTCTGTCTGGGTTGTCTTATTTCACAGTTTGAGTGTTAATATGCCCATCAGAGACAAATGTATGTGCATAAGCACATGAAAAAGTGAGTTTGAAGTTAAAGGAACAGTTCACTTTAAAATGAAAATTCTGTCATTATCTACTCAGCCCCATATCAGTCGAAACTCTTTCAGTTTTCGTGTCCTCATTAAAACTGCAAGTCCTGACCCAGGCAGAGAATAAGAACCGTGTAGACTCACACTACTAAATTATGTGCCTATTTCACGTTTTGAGAGTTGGATTTTATTACGCTAGTCGTTATTGCAGACTAATTGTAAGTAAGAATTCATTTTAAATTGACCTGCCTGGTCACACACACACACACACACACCAGTGGATGAGTTTATTATTTGGTATTAATTTCAAGGTGTGACACTAATCTGATCATGTGTGGTTTGTGTTCAAGGCAGGACCAGGCCCTCGTGTTGTGAAGGACCCCAGTCAGCATCTGCTTGGTCCTGATGGGTTGCCGAAGAAGAATGTGTGACACCTTGTAGGCCTGATGGGATAGAGTTCCTTAGCGAAATGGGACCCCAATTGACAGAGACATATTCTTTGTATCTTAACAGTTTGACATGTGTAACTAGGTCTTTATAAATGACAGTGAAACCAGGCAGACACCTCTCTCAACCATTTTTTGTTGCCCCTCCCCCCTTCTCTTGAAAAGTTTAAGTAGTCTTATTATGTTGTGAGAATAATCCACAAAGTCTCCTATATTTGTGGAAATATATTGCAGAAAAAGATTTGAACTGTATCTGAAGGTTTCATACCAGATTCTGTATATTTTAATAAAATATATTTTAGTCTACATAATGAATGTCATGTCTTGCTTTGTGGGGAGTTATTTGAAGATATCTTCATCATCATAATAATTAAGTATTAAGCCTCATGTTGCTTTTACATTGCATACCCCTGAGAGTATCTTGCAGATTTGAGATTCAAGTATGAAAATGTTTCATGTATATACAATATGTCTGTATATATGTGTTTGTCCATACCCAATTCCCCCCTTTGGTCATTCAGTGACAATAATTTAAATGTGGTTATAATAATAACGTCATTATTAGCTACTTTAATGCAGAATGTAGATATTGTTCTATAATACCTCAATGATTTCCCTTATTGCAAGTTATATTGATTATGTCCCGATTGTATGGTTTTTGCTCATACGTGCACACGTCGTACAAGTAGCTATAAACACGTAAAGTTATAACGTTAGCTTTACTCTTAAAGCCAGCATCCTGGTGAGTTGGGGGGGGGGTCCATCTTTGATACGTCAACTAAAATGATTGGAGGTGCACTTCTGGTTGTCACTCCCCTTTAAATTGGTTGGCTCAGAGTTATTAAAAAGTAAGCCTAAGCTCTTTAGGAACTGACTTCATGTTCCATTGGCCTATGGGAAACCCTTTTGTTATAGATAATTGTGCAATAGGATATTTAGTCTGAAATGAGGTCGAGTAAAAGTACAGTTCCCGAAAATAAAAGTACTCGATTACTTTCCACCCCTAGTCCACATAATTCGGAAATGACGAGTAATGTGGGACTGGCCAAAACATAGGCCGCCTCCGCGCCTGTGTCCCAAAAACCAAATACACTTCCTCAGCTCCACAAGTTACACCGGTAATAATCAAATGTGATCGTCGCTATTGGAGGATATCTAGAAGTGAGCAGGTCTGATTTAGTGCTGTCGCAGACACCATGGGGAAGATAGAATGGGCTATGTGGGCCAATGAACAAGCTCTGGCAGCGGGACTCAGTGAGTATAGAACTTAAAGACAGGTTTTTACAAAATGGAAATGTGAGAATATCAAGATAATTGTCGGGAGGACTAGGCTATCTTATTTGTAGCAAGACTGCGCTCTAAACTAAGAGTGTTATGAAATTGTAGTTAGCCACGTCGCTTCTATTATTTAGTCCATTGTTACAGCATGAAAAGTTTACAGCCTTGACTGTAAAATTTAATAAAGGTTGAATAAGTTGGACTCAATTTCAGTTAATTCAAAATATTTTGAAAATTGAGTTTTGTCATTTGCAGAAACTGATATCTTTTTTTGTGTTGCTACTTCCTCCTTTCAGTTCTTCTTACTGGTGGCATAGTGGGGGTGGCTGGCCAATTCAGGGGCTGGCAGTTTGCTGCTTATGGAGTGTATCCTTTCATCAAATCAGCGACTGGTTGAATACTATTGATTGGCATTGAACTAAAGGCTAAGGCATAGTAGCATAGGCTACTGACTAAGCAATATACTATTTCCCCCCAGTCAAACTTTAAAGATCAAAATTATCCAGGAAACAAATATCTGAGGTGGGATTTTAACCCCCAAATATCTGATGTGGGATTTTAACCCGTCCTCCTATGACTTAAATCAAAATCATAGGAACCAATTGTAGTTCATCCTAAATATTGTTATTTTCAACCAGCAATCCCAAAGATTTAGTTGGGAATGTACATTTTAATACTATAATGGTTAACTGCGATATCAATAATACAGTATTTATAATAGAATTAATGCAACAAAAGTTCATGAACACATCTTTCATTGATTTCTTAGGCCTTACAGTCCAAATTTGATTTTGATGTTGAAAACATAGACCACAACAATATTTGTTTTGTTAAATGTGATGCCCAGTCAGAGTTGATATTGTTGGATGCAATAGAGCAGGGTTGCCCAAAGGGCCTGTGGGCCAAATTCAGCCCTGCAGTATGTTATTTCTGGCTCTGCAAAGGGTTCCAAAGCGTGAAAAGATTTCAGATTTGGTCTATTTTAGTGCATTTTCTTTAAATTTCGGAGGTGATTTTGAAACAACTTGATTATTAAAAGGAACTAACATGTTGAAATAAGACCTAAGATAGTGTCATTTAGCCTACTTGCTACATTTGTAAAATTATTCATTTACATTTTTGGATCAGATTATTTGGCCTTTGGCCCTCTACCCATGTTACATTTCAGCCCTTGGCCCTCCACATCAAAAGGTTTGGGCACCCCTTTAATAGAGAAGCCTGTACACTATATTAAGTAGCCTTGACAGATGCCCAGAGCTGCAGGGGTGTTTGTTTGCCTACTGGAGTACCCAAGAGGCAAGAGGAGCAAGGGTACCAGTGTGGAGAGGACGTGAGTAATACCATATCGTTGCATGTCTTTGTTACAGCATTATAACAGTGGTAGAAACCAGTTCCGCGGTCACCACCATGATGTTTTTTCAGTCAAACTAGAGGTCTGCTTATGCTTGTTGTACAAAAACTGCTGTCCATTATAAATATTTTATGTTTTTCAGGGGACAATACTGCTTTACCATCTGTGTGAAATCCTTTGGGCCACTGACAAGGAACTACTATGTCAGAGCATTTTTACATGCAGCGTGAGTTGCTTACTTTGTCATGTCACATTCTTTTCATTCACTCTGTCTGTCAAACAGAAGACTTGGTTAGCAGGCTATTTTGGTCCCACAACACTGGAGTTCCTCTGCATCAATTCACTTCCTTGTTTGAATGTGACATTGCTTGTAATGTGCTTCTTTCTTCCTCCTTCCTCCCCTTCTTTCTTTCTTTTTTTCTCCTTTCCCATAGACTCTGTGTTCCTGGAGGTTTTATGCTTGCAACTGTCCTTGGGTGTGTCTGCCTGGGCATTGCTAGTCTCATCTACCTGGGAGTAAGTTAAACAAAGAAACAAACAAGGAAATGGTAACAAGCAAGCCTTTGTTTCCTTACCAGTATCTGTGCTCAGACATGATTGTGTAGCTATAAAATCTAGCAGTTGTGTGACTCAGGAATTTTCACCTATTCTGGATTATACACCAGCCAATCTCGTGGGCTAACCAGCGTACATATTTTGCATAATCATAGGATATCACTATAAATATGCAAGATGAGGGCTGCTGAATCACAAAATGTCAACTTTCTCTGTTTTCCAACATTCATTTAGTTGAAATAATTGAGTATAAGTTGGAATTGTACCCAAGTGTGTATGTGATAACTTAATATTAATCACATAGTCAGTCAGGAGAGTATCGATATGTGAACTAAATGAGTTTGTGTTTGGGCAGTGTGATGGAAAACATTATTTTTGTGTGTGTTATAGTATTATACAGTTATATATTATACAGTCACCTGTTCTTAACTTGTGTTTCTCGTCTTAATGATTTCTAGGCAGCAATCCGAGGTGAACAATGGGAGCCCATTCTTCCACGGAAGGCGACCCCAAAGCCAGTCGGAGAGAGTATCAAGAACCCTCCTCAAAACCCTCCCCCAAGACCACCCCCAGAGATGCGCAGAAAACGAATGGAGGACCTGGAGGGAGCTGCCTACGTCAACCCCATAGCTGTTACTGCCAACGAGTATTAACTGTTAAGTCCTCTGTATCTCTCTCCGTGTCCCACTTATACAAGGTAATCACGTTTACCACCAAGTCCATCAGAACCAAAACAAGGATGCGTTTCACTCCAGAATGCTGTTCCAATCTCATATTGGTTGGTTCTAACCAGAGTTGTATTAAGAGTTTAGTGAGTTGAGAGATACGGCATCATTTTGACCTCCATAGGAATACATTGAAAATGTACTTTTTTTCCCTTTTCAGCTTAGTTGCATCCTTATAAACTGAAATAAATGGAAAGATTAAAATGAGAAATTAAAATTAAGATTGGTGTAGTCAAAAAAAAAGAAAGTTAAATCAAAATATATATTTGTATTCATTTTGCGCTGCTATGGGTGAAAAAATGGAACTGGAACTCTGGTCATCATCTTGCATCTAAGAGGGATTAGGGTTTTGGTGAAGGCAATGTTTTTACTGTTATTTATGCAATAGTAATGTATGAAGCTCATATTTTGTGATGCAAAGTTTTCGTCAGTTTAGTTACTGCTATGATAAGTGCCTTAATCAATGTATTTAAAGCCCAATCAGTTGGTCTCCTACCTTTTACAAAGCAGGCTACTTGGTGCCTGGTCCACTTTTCAATCATTGCATTGTTAAAAGTGCTATTTGTAAGATTTCTGATTGTTTTGAATGAGGACCATGTAGACTCAACCACATACACATTATGTGGAATAAGCACGTAATTTAATTTTGCCAGCCCGTCAAAGTGAGGACCGTTTAGACTCAAGCATTAAACTAGACATATGCTGTCGGTGGCCGACAGCGGGTATATCCCCGAATCAGCCCAAATCCTCAATGACACCTTTTGGTCATGCCCCTGAGGTTTAGTGAGAATTGCGTGAATGGCCTAGGAGGAGTTGGAAAAAATATGTTTTTAAGAAATCTGAATGGCGGCCCTATATATAGTTCCAAGTGTCACTTTCATATAGATAACAAAGCAAGGATATCACAAAGTAACAACACATTTCATATAGATAACAACGCTAGGATATCACAAAGTAACAACACATTTCATATAGATAACAAAGCAAGGATATCACAAAGTAACAACACATTTCGTATATCATCATGATTGCACAAGCTGTTGAAGAGTACGCCACCATGAGGTCAAATGGCTGAAAACTTCACAGGCCTCCTTGCATGGGTGGAAAAAAACAGCTCAGTAATACTAATTTCTAGGGCCTTTTAGTGAAGGGTATCTGATCAAATACTTTACACAGTATGCTGGGGCCCCTTGATTCTCATAAAAGCAAGTTTTATGAGAATCAAGTGAACAGCTTAGGGGAGTAGGGGAAAAAAGTGAAAATAAAAATGGTGGCAAATCCAATATGGCGGACTTCATAGGTCCTAATGGCAAATTTGTTCTCCATGACTGTGACTCTGTGAATGTGTGACAAACAGATCAGGAGATATGCTCATTTGAAAATTGAATGTTTTACCTAATGGTGGTGCTAGAGGAAAGGTCATGGGATCACCAAAATCAATAGGTTTCTTCCTCTAGGGGTTATCAATGTGCACCACAAATTTGAAAAGATTTGAATTAAACCTATTTGAGTTATCGTGTTCACAGCCAGGATCTGCGGCGGCAGCAGCAGATACGGTGGTGGTCCACATGAATTCATATTATCCCTGACTCTGTCGTTTCGGGGAAATTACATGCTTACTCTACATAATTTGTGTGTGGTTGACTCACATGGTCCTCATTCTAAACAATTGACAATCTTACAAATGGCACCTTTAAAGATGCATGGACCTTCTGTCCTCAGGAAATGTTTTATGCTAATTAAATCTGGAGTCTGGATGATAATTAGACAATCTTAGCTGCTCATGGACTACTTTTATATTGCATATCTTATGTACATGCACTGTGTTGTGTCAACTTAGGTTTTCAGAGGTGCATTTTTCCTCTTGAGGTCAGTCAATTACAGTACTGTGAGGTACAATGGCCAACAGTGAATAATGGCTACTGTTCAAAAAAAGACCAGGCCTTCTTGTTGTTGTAAATAAATCTACTGCATTTCCTTAAACTCTGGTCTCTGTCGCTGATCTACATTGAGACATTTACTATGAATGTGTGGGGTGCTGTTTGCCATATCTCTTCATATATCATATCATATCATATATCTTGAGGACAACAATGGAAAAAAGTTGGCTCTTTTGTCAACTTTTTTGTGATATCCTCAACAATTTGCGGTATGCATTAATGTGATGGCAGGAATGTTTTTGCATTGTGTGTAACTATATGTTTTTTTAAATTGTCAAATAAAACTAACTAACTAACTCAGGCTTTACAAGTTCTCTTTATGAGGCTATTGAGTTGTGAATTTCCCAACTTCCTTCTCTTGCAGACACACAGGCATTTATTTAATTTCAACACATGGGGTTTTCTTCTTTTGTCCTCCATTGCCCCCCCCTGCCTCCCAACACAGACACTCACACTGCACCCTGAAAAAAGGTTAACTGAAATACCTCTGCATTGTCAGACACGTTCTGCATGTTATCTTGTGACAAAGAGATTCTGTAACAACCTCTCGTCAGTCACAGTTGACCTTTTCCTCAGTATGAGGAAGATTATTTCCTTGAGTGGTGCAAAGATTCTAAGATTATCTATTGAAATTCAGCAGTGACTATTAAAGAGTAAAGAAACACATGGTCCTTTTGCTGCCCTAGTGGTTGATATTTTCACCCTGCTCTACACTCTACGCCACCCTACAAGCTACATCAGGCCATCTACTGGCACCTAAACCCAGGACAAATCTTCTCAAATCTTCTGTGACTTACAGAGCTATCACGGAATGGAACTCATTGCCAAACTACCTTGCTGAAATAGAATCAAAAACCACTTTCAAGAAAAAATTAAAATACCATCTACTAACAAGCATGTACTGAACCCTTATGGCATAGTGGCGATAACCAATTGGCCATTTGTTAATTGTATTTATGTTGATGGAAGTGAGTGCTGCTTAGGAAGCACTATTTATTTTATTTTATTTTATTTTATTTTATTACGTATAGGTAGATGAGATTGTTAATGATGTCAAGACTTATTTCTTGAATATTGTTGTATGGAATATTGTTGTATTGTTTTAAGTGTCGGACTCCAGGAAGAGTAGCTTTTGTCAAGAGCAAAAGCTAATGGGGATCCTAAATAAACAAACAAACAAACGCTGTTTCAGCTGTTTCAAAATGCTGGAGGACCATGGTTTTGTTTTTATCCAGGTAACCCTTTGCCTGCATGTTGTGTTGTGGATTAAAACTTTTTTGGTTTCATGACCCCGTTTCTGCTGTTTGCTGCCTGTTTAAAGCTTCCAGGTTCGCTCGTAACCCGACCAGAATTCCAACCGCGGGACTCGGTAAGTAAGCTAATAGCTTTGCATCGACTACACTACTAAGTATTTCATACAACTTAATGTCCAAAAATCTGAACTATCCATTTAAGTTTTCTATGTACAGCACGGCAAAGGATGGTTCACTCTGCTCTGTTTTCAGCTGCTTTGCGGCATCTGACGTTACTACAAGACTACTCCATATGAGAACACCAAAGTCAGTTATGCTGGGTGTCAAAAATCTTTTAATCACACAGGCATATTTCCTTCTAAATACTGGCAAGTCTTGACTATTAAAGTCATATCAAATGAAACCCCAAGACGTTTTTGTCACTAATTGTTCAAAGGTTGCTTCATCATCTTCATCATAATCATCATCATCATCATGCTTGTTGCTCCATCAGCAGGCTCTTAACCCACACCAAATCCTCACAGACCTCCACTGGCTTCCTGTCTCCAACCAGATTAATTACAAAATCCTGGTCCTCTACCCCTACCAAGCCTCTCTGTCCCCCAGATCTACCTCAGCCTGCCTTCTCTCCACCCACAAGTCCAGCCTCCACAGTTTTGGGGACAAAGCCTTCACCAGGGCAGCTCCCAGACTCTGGAACTCTCTCCCCCAAGACATTGATGACTCAGTCTGTCTTCGTTGTCCATGTGTCCATGTGTCTGTGTTATGTCTGTATGTCGTTTGTCTCACTACCCCCGCCCCTTCTTGTAAACCCCCTTTGAGTTTTAGGAAAGCACTATAAAAATAATATAAATAATAATAATAATGATAATAATAATTATTATTACTATTATTAAGGGCAAAATCTATGATCCAAACATGATGCTTTTGGTCCTGGAATACCGGCTCATTTAAAATGTGTAGATCTGAACTATAACTGAGTTAATGATCTTTTTATGTTGCCTGAATTATTACATTTGAAGGACTCCCAGAAGGATGGGTTCTGAAACATAGATACGGGTGACAAATGAAAGGAAAAACCTGAATAAATGAGTGGAGAAACATAACGAAGGCAGATGCTTCCATACAGATGTACTGCATGATACAATTAAGCACTTAACATTCCATCATGCTCTAGGGCATGGTTTGGGTCCACTTGTCCCCTTGGAGGGAAGGGTCACTGCAAATGAATACAAAGTAATTCTGAGTGATCATCTTTATCCTATGCTGAAACATTTCTATCCCGATGGGAGTGGTCTCTTCCAGGATGACCACGCCCCCATCCACAGGCAGTAGCTTCAGTACATGTAATTAAACTTGGTTGAACTACATTTTGCAGTATCTTACTTGGTAGTTCAACTAATTTCAAATTTACAATGTTATTGTAGTTGTTAATGACTTTTTTTCTATTTTGAGGTGTAGTTAACTACTTAAACTACAAACGGTTTATTTGTCTATCAAATAAAGGAACAAGAACTTTGAGACTGCTCATGTCATATAAATAAGAGATTCTGCTCTTACAACGAACCTGACAGGCCCATTCTTTAGACCATTATTCTGATCAAGCTGTTAAATGATCCAAAAAAAAAAGTTCAAGTTCAAGATAAACAAGTTCATATAAAAAATTGTTTTGACTGTTTATGATTATGCAAGGCACATACAACAAAAATTCACACTCCTTGCACCTTTTTCTGTGAAGAAACCAGATTAGATATAGGGTTATTTAGCATTGGTTCATGTCTGATTGGCAGGCAGCTATTAAAATGACAAGCGTGCACAATAGCTTTTGTAATAAACTCAATTGAGTGGTATATTATGCAGTCATGCGACTTCCTTTTGTATTATATTTTGTAATAATTTTGTGTTGCTTTGCGTATGTGGACATTGTTTTAAGTAGTTTAAACTGCTATGCTACTACCTACTACCTACTATGTCTATGCTACTATGCACTTAAAGTGAAGCACTCAAGTTCGGCACTGCTAGACAAACAATACCACTTACCCTTAACCGCCAGAGGTGTATCCTCTTGCTGACTTGTTGTACACAATTTGTAATTCACTTAATGTAATGGATAAAAGCGTCAGCTAAATGACTAAATGTAAATGTAAATGTAGTGTGAACTACTTTTTCCAAGTAACGTCAGTTAACGAAACTGCATTTCTCCTGAGGGTAGCTTTGCTGTAGTTCAACTTCCTCCAGTATGAAGTAATTGGTAGCTTGCAAAATGCTTTCAAAGTGGCTTCCCCAACACTGTACACGGGGCACGAGGGGTCACTGAATGGTTTGATGAGTATGAAAATGATGTGAGTTACATGCTATGGCCTTCGCAGTCACCAGATCTCAACCCAATTGAACATCTATGGGAGATTTTCGGACCGACGTGTTAAGACAGCGCTCTCCACCGCCATCATCAAAACACCAAATGAGGGAATATCTTTTGGAAGAATGTTGTTCCATTCCTCCAGTAGGGTTCCAGAGACTGGAGCTAGAATCTATGCCAAGGTGCATTGAAGCTGTTCTGGCAGCTCGTAGTGGCCCAACACCTTACTAAAGACACTTGATGTTGGTTTTTCCTTTTAATTTGCTCGCTGTCTACTGATGGAGCTGATGGAGTAAAGCCAAAGCAGGAGAACTTTTGCAGTAGTAGATCATATTCAGTGCCATCGAACACTGTACTAAATTACAACCTCTACAATTATTGTTCTGTCTTATCAATAATCAGTCGGTTGAGTCGGTGCAAGATAGGACTGAGCGATATGGGGGGAAAAAATACATCACGATAATCAAGAAATGTTTTCTTTATGTATATATATATATCAGTATATCCTCTTAGGTACGGAATATCACATGACAACAATCCAATATGGGCAATGGTCATTGCTTTGGACTTCATGCATGGTAATAGGAGGTGTGATACAGTATCATTTTCAATGATATTCTCAAATTGTTCCAAAGTTTAATCTTTTTTCAGAGAAATTTAACTTAATTGCTTTTTAATATTTAGATGACAAAATTGTGCATCAAGTTTCACACACATGATCACACATAGACAACGATCAAAGTGATATACTGCCCAACCCTGGTACAAGACAAGTTGAAAGTCAATAATCAAAGCACTCTCACTAAATTAGATTCCTTTCATCAATTTGCTAAGAACAAACAGCAGACTAGTTCAGTTTTCTGTTGGAACCTTTGAGAGAGGGTTCACTTTTCTTAGGAAAGACTTTGCATAACTCTGGATACACGTAGAAACGTTTCCACTCCGATTACATGCATTGCAAACAGGTGGGGGGAATACAGTTAGCAACTACTCTCCATAACTGATGGTGTCTCTGTGTCGGCTATCCACACCATCGATTTCAAGTGGTGTTTCATCTTTCATGAGCAGTAGTTTTTTTTTTACTCACATACACAACACATACCCACCCACACTAACCAATGTTAGAATAAAATGGTTGAACATTTATTGTCACTCACACACACATACACACACACACACATACACACACCCTTTATTCCTTTTCCACTTTGTGGAGTGATCTTTGAAATAGTTGCAATAGCCTAAATAAAGGCTTTGTGATCAATCTGAATCCATAAATGAAGGAGATGAATTAGATCTCTTTCCTATAGCCTCATGCAGGGGCACCCAAACCTTTTGACATGGAGGAGCCAAGGGCCGAAATGTAACGGGTGGGGGGCCGTGGGCAATGTGACTGGACATTGATAATTGAGTAACGAGGAGGCCTAAATAACACTGTCTTAGGTCTAATGTCTGTGTGTTTGTACCTTGTAATAGTCAAGGTCGTTAAAAAAATCCCCTCTTGTTAAATTGCATCAAAATAGACCAAACAGACCAAAAATGATGTTGTGGAGGGCCGAATTCGGCCCGTGGGCCCTTCCTTGGACATTGATTGATTGATTGATTGATCATTGCATTTATATAGCGCTTTTCTAGAAACTCAAAGTGCTGCCTCCTTCACCACCACTGTGTAACACCCAACCTTGGGCTACGCAGGCTCAACGGCTGCCATTTTAGTGGCACCAGTTGCACATCACACTACACAATGACTCAAAGGCTCAGGAGACAAGGATTGATATCAGTCAATTAAGGGGGGGAGGGATGATATCAGTCAATTAAGGGGGGAGGGATGATTAAGTGGCCTTGATGTCAGAGACCTAATTGGGAATTTTGGCCAGGAACGTCGGGGAACCCCCTACTCTTTGCGATAGACACCCTGGGTTCTTTAACGACCGAATTCAGTCGGGACCTCGGTTTAACGTCTCATCCAAAAGATGGATGCCACAGCAGCCCTGATGCCATTCAGAAAAGGTTAATACAAAGTCCCTCGCGCCCCAGTCATTTTGATGTCAAACACAACATGGAATACTGTACATACCTGGGTTCTCCTGCCCCCGCTCTGACACCTCTCTGGGGTGTCCCGCAGTATGACACTGTGTTTGGGTTTCTGTCTTGGGGTCAGCCTCCACTTTCCTGTTCTGTCACAGTCTATTGTCAGGACCGTGTAGTAATAATACTAATACTAGGGTGGAGAGAAGGTAGATCTGAGGGACCAAGAGCACTGTATGGGACAGGACAGTGGCAGGATACTCCACCATTTCCAATCCAATCCAATCCAATCCAATCCATTGTCTGTTTTCAGACATGTGGGAAACCCACGATTGGTGCCTACTGTATTTCAATTGACTAACAGAAACTTTCATTTGGTGAAATCTTTGAAATTGTTGTAGCCTATTTTGTTTATATTTTGGTTCAGTACATTTTGTTTTGGTTGCAGTTTCCTATTTAGTTACACTATTCCGCAGTTTGCAGTAAGCCTGTGGATAAAATAAAATAAGTTAAACTTTCTTTTTTTTATGTATTTAAATAAAAACATTGTTTCGGTCTGTTTATGATGTAGCCTACATCAGTGGTTCTCAACGTGGGGTCAGGGACCCCCGGGGTTCCTTTGAAGGGGTTCCAGGGGGTCCCAAGAAAAATTGGGAATATTTTAATGTCACTATTATTTCATTAACTAGTAAGTTAGCTCACTGAGATCAAGTATAAGAATTACTATTATGATCATAGGTTTCACACTCTTCATAATGTTATCTGCCCACCTACAGTACAGACAGTAATGAAATAACTAAATCTTCTCCGATTGGGGTCCCTGACACAACATCTTATCAAATGGGGGTCCGCGCCCAGATGTGTATCGATTTCGCGGTCCTTGACACCTAAAGACCACTGGCCTACATGGTAGTTTCTTCACACCTCGCCTGGCAGATATGATCCAGCAGAGGGCGCTTTAAGCCCACTGAATTACTTTGGTTTACTGACGAGGGGACAGGCAGATATGTCGCCATGCAATAGTTGCCTCCGCCTGGCTGGAATATTGATTTCTATGGTAGACTAATTGGTGCCAATCTAAACTGCCAATTAACAAGCCCAAGGTTTGCCATGACTCATGAGTATAGACTTTCATCTGCAGGTAAAAGTTTTTAGTTTTCCCCAAGACTAATTGAGCTCACCTGCTTGCAGCTATTTCAATGCTTTGATTGCTCCTGCGTGATCGAGCCTTTCGCACCCCTGCACTTGATATGGGGTATGGTGTTGGCAAGGTAATTCTTTGTTTGAACAAAATTATTGTATTTTAAATTATTACTATTATGGCTATTATTAAATCAAACATTTCATATTATATACCCGCCAATATTCATGGAGTATAGTGCACCTGCAGATAGGCAGTAGGCTCAAATAGATCGTAATTTAAACATTAAAACTTTTAATATTTGACATGGATTTAAAAAGTAGGCTACTGATTACAAACGACAGCCTTTGCTGGTACTTGCATCACATTGTTGGTGCAAAACCTCAACATCTCTGACCGGACAGGACAGCTTGTTCACGCGGGCTCTCGTGAAAATAACTTCGGTTCGGATACGACTCACTACTATCATTCATACGGTGTTCTATGTGAGCCCTCTAGTCAATGGACGGAATCCTGTGCCCCTTCCGCTTAAGTATACTTCCGCAACAAGTAGACCCGTTTTAAAGATTATTTCCATGAAATTGTCACGATACTTTTTTATATATAATTATAGGTTATTCGGTTGGATACGGATATAATTTCAATGACAAAGGTAAAAAAAGATATATTTTTATCAGTTTATAAATCCCACAAATCCAATAGGGGTTTAGCGGGAAAAAAATCAGGCGGAGGGATACGATAGTGAAACAGCCTTTTTATTGAACCCCGCGGAATACTCAGCTGTGATTCTCATGCAGCTAATGACAGGCTTCACTTCAATTCAGCTACGTTGCGGGTCCAGCCTCTGAACTCCATGCATGCTTTTTGGTCAGCCAGTCACACCGAAATCAATTCAAGATCTCATCGTCTTACATTCTGGCAGGAATTAATGTTACTATCGTGTTGGAATACTTTTGTCATTCTGCATTTTGGGTCGATTTTACTCCGGCTGCTTTCGCCGAATTCTGGCGTCAACATTTTCAAATCTAAGGTAGGGGGGGTTTCTGCAGTCCATTCTCACGCCTACAATGAAATGGTCCGCTCATTCTAGTTACTAGCTAAAAGGCATCTATTCAACGCTATGCACTTTTATGCAAGACTGGAAGATGGCCGTTTTCTGATACTAAACAGAATTTTACTTGCCATTTATTTTCCGCCCAACTTTGAAGTATGCACCTGCTGCGACACTGGTGAGGGGGTGCATGCATGCTCAATGTTTTGGAGTAGCTGTTGTGATGTTGCAGTTTGTTGTGCAAGCTGTGCCAACTGCGCTTGGCATGCAAAGTGGCGAGGTAACTGCATTGGCAACTAATATAACCTCATTTCATTTCCCCTCTTCCATTTAGCTCCACGATAAGGAAGAGACACCATGCCGCTGAATACAAGTTTGGCGAGTAAAAACTATGACTACGACTACGATTCTCTCCAGCCATATTTCTATTATGACAACGAAGAAGAGGATTTCTATCATCATCAGCAACTGCAGCCGCCGGCGCCGAGCGAAGACATCTGGAAGAAATTCGAGTTGCTGCCCACGCCTCCCCTCTCCCCAAGCCGACGACCGTCGCTGTCCAGCCTTTTCCCATCCACAGCTGATCAGCTGGAGATGGTGACCGAGTTTCTCGGAGACGATGTTGTTAACCAGAGTATCATCTGCGACGCCGACTACTCAAAGACCTTTCTGAAGTCCATCATTATTCAGGACTGTATGTGGAGCGGTTTCTCTGCCGCAGCTAAGTTGGAAAAAGTGGTGTCGGAGAGGCTCGCCTCTATCCAGGCTGCAAAGAGGGACTCAGCTGTTGGCGACAGCGCAGTGGGCACTACCGGGAGGTTGAACACCAACTATTTGCAAGATCTGAACACATCCGTCTCAGAATGTATCGATCCCTCGGTTGTTTTCCCATACCCAATAACTGAGACCCCCAAGCCAAGCAAGATGACGCCACCGAAGGATTTGACACTGGACACCCCACCAAACAGCGGCAGCAGCAGCAGTAGTGGAAGTGACTCAGGTATAGTGACTACAGTAATATAGATGTATTTACGTTCCCC
>OMKL01137497.1:0-14688 GCA_900302295.1 Parasudis fraserbrunneri
CCCAGAACTTTGCGTTCAAAAGAGCCAAAGCCCAGAGCAACGAACTCAGAGAAAATACACTTTGTTTTTTAAAATGGGTGCCGAATGCTGATGCTGAAATTATGTCGATGAGCTGCCTCTAAACGAACAGCCTACGGTGGCAAATACTGTGCAGCTTTGATTAAAAAAAAAAGAGGCAGTCCTTAGCCTACGTTTAGTGTGTATTTGTATTTGGAGAATGTTGTCTTACTCGTCGCGATCTAGTTTGTGTCCTATTCATGACTGCTGACTGTCTTCGCGGAAAAGGAGACACTGCTCAAAGGAGAACTTCAGACCCAACACTGCAGCTCCACGGGACCTATTTTAGGCTACTTAAGTTGAAACGGGGTCAGCACATTTGAGAACCCGATTCTAATATCTCCCCTCTGGTTGAATCTTTATAGGAGGCTACGTCAGTTGGACTTTGTCCCGATCAGCTCAGCTCAGCATGGGGCTGTGTGACTTGAGGAAACTTAAAGGGGGCCATATTATGCTCCTTTTCAACAAGTGAATATAGGTCTCTAGGGTCCGCAAAACATGTATTTTAAGATTTTTTGCTGAAAATACCACTCAGATAATGCATTCTAGCCTGCCTCTATGCCCCTCTGCTTCAGCTGCTGTTTCCCAGGCCTGTGTGCACACGTTTTTTTTTCCTCCCACAAATTCAGATCAAACTGTCAAACTAGGCCTTGCAGATCAAATATGAATGGAAATCCAGCAATTGCATATCCTATTTCTCGTCTAAATTGTTGTCAGAAACATATTTTAGTGAACCGTAGGTGGAAAAAGAGAAAAGTTTACAAGCGAGCCGCCATCTTGAAAAACAGACACAGAAGTCAAGGACCAACCACACGCAATGTGTTACATGGTGACGTATACATGGTGACGTATACATGGTGACGTATACATGTAACGGAGGAAAGCGGAAGACAAGGCTGGACTGTGAACGAGGTGTTTCAGGCAGTGAAGGAGCAGTGTTTCCTGTCACAGAGAACAGCTCCGTGTAGTGTGGACTTTGGGCTTTGTAACTCTGTAGACGTTTTACATGCACCTCCAGCTTCATAAACACACTAAAGGAAAGAGAAATCCCCAAAAAGAGTAATATGACCCCTTTAAAAAGGAAAAATCCACCCTAAAACAGAATTTACATTGTGCTATTCAAATTATCTTGAGCAGTTAAGTCAATATCTGTAAAAACTGACAACTGTCTCCTTAAGCTGAAAACAAGCACTGGGCTGCACCAGTTATGCATAAGTTCTCTCGTAAGTTAGGGTGTAAAGTCCACACTAAAGGCTTAGTGGCTACTAGTTAGTTTGTAACTAAATCAGCTACTAAATTTGGTGGCACCGCGATTACTCTGGGCATAACCTAACTAGTTTGGACGTAAAGATGAGTCACCAATCAATAATCAAGGATAGGGTTCCGTCGTCGTGGTTACCGTGCTCATTGGCTCGCTGGCTGGGAATGAGCCACTTCCCACTTGGCATCGTAACACATTGTAGTAAGCTAGATCGATATTAAAATATCACATCAATACATTTAAATATCTACTGAATTACTGTGTCGCAAAATGGCATGCAATTGATGAAAAACATGATGCTGCGTGACAGTAAAAATGCTGTTTTACCGTTAATGAGTATAATTCTGTGACACTGAATGATTTACACCTATCCTCTGGCATGTGTAACTATTTAGTTGTTAGCCCACTTAGAGTTATGTCGTAACTCATCGCCATGGTGCAGCTGCTTTTATTTTAGTATTGTGAAAGTCATGACTGAGTAAGAATTTACATTATAACTAGGCTTAGGTTGAACAACAGGCTGCAGGGCATCAAGACTTGAAACTGTGAATGTCATCAAGTTAAACCTTTTGGGAGTTAATTAGTGACAGACCATATGGGCTCATCAAATGTTTGTTTGAGCCATTACATCCGAATGAGTTTTATTTCTAAATGTAGGGCTTACAGCTCCGAATCAGACACTTTTACTCGCTGTAAAATCACCATAGATACTCTCTCATAGTGTCCTTGGGATTGTTCCATTATTCACTGCCTATGGAACAGCTCCAGGATTTGTCTCTTGATGACATAATCACTAGAGTCTTGTCTCTCAGGTGTGTTCAGCTTAAGGAGAGACTTGCTGATATTCACCAACCAAAACTGAGCTGTACAACATTACAGAAACAATACAAGTGAATTCTATTTTAGGGTGGATTTTCCCCTCAACAAACGGATGATATGCGCACTTCCTAATGATGCAAATGTACTCTTTGCCACACAGCCCTGGGCGTCGATGGTGATATTTAGGAGAAGATTAGTCCTCCTAAGTGATCACTAGACAAAACACACACACCCCCTACTGTACTACACCCATGTTGACATTACAAACATACTTTCAATAAAAAAACATTTAAAAGCTGTTGCGATGACAACACCAGACTATAGGATCAAAGACCCACATCAAATTCTACAGCCTGGATTAATTTGACAGTGTTGGGAGACTGGCACAGACAGCTTGCCCTGATGCAGACAGACGGACGGACGGACGCCTCTGGGGCTGCTGGCTCTTAGTTGATAAGTTGACTAATCACTCATCGGGGTCCTGACTGACTAAGTCACGAATTAGTTATTTCACTGGCAACACAACCACATTTGCAAATATGATTTGGTCTTTAATAAGCACTACATGTCATCCTGCATCCTCGCTTGGGACAATAATGTTTAAAACGTAATTTACAGATTTGTTTGTTAAATGGGATTTTTTTCCCCCCCCTGACAACCTGAGGGAAAGTTTGAACCCAATATGACTTCCAAAATATCTTTTATGTATCCTTTGTATGTTCTTTCTGAATGACTTACAGTGCTTTTTGTTTGCGGCTTCTGCTTGTGGCTTCCTCTAAATGGGTTCCGATAGCCTTATTTGCCCCTAAAGGTTGTTGTGTGCTCTTAAAGAGTGTGTGTTCATTCACCCCCCATTCTCTATCCGAAATCATGATGCTAACAGCCGAGCCCCTGTAAAAGCCAGGAGAAACACTGAAGAACCTAGGCTCTCTCCACAGAACTTGAATGGATAGAGAGGGCCCCTCCTAGATGGTTGCAATAAAATGTTGGTATTGTTGTCGTGGAAAATATCATTGTTTCAGGTGTGGACAGTGCACGAGACTGATAAAGAATGTTCATCATAACTGCCAATGGAATGTTAACTTGTAATGCTCATGCACTGATGTGGCCTCAACTATCTATCTGATATGGTCTCATGCACAAAGTCAACAAACGTTTCCATAACAACATTATCAAAGATTCTACGGCAGCACTCATGAATGTACCAGCCAAATGACCATTCGGGAGTGTAGTAGATTTGAACAGGAACGACTGTTCTTTATCAATTGAATTTCTACGGCTATCTCGATGCCATCAGAGGACTATGAGTCTGCAGAAAGTGAGGCTCCGTGAATGAATGCACTGTCATCTAACAGCCTGTTTATCTGTCTTGTGTTACGTCACTGATCAGCAGCAGTCACATGGACAGGTCTCTGCCAACAAAGTGCCTCTCCTCCTGCGTGAGTAAGTGTAGTTTCACCCACCGCATGAATCACAAAGGCAAACTAGACACTCTCTGCTCCTCTTCCAAGCAGCTGCCAGAGTGACCGGTGCGGTACATTGGATTTGGTGACAGAGAGTCTTATCTCACCTCCCTCACTGTTGATCTAAAGAGAGGAGCCGAAGCACTTCTTACTGCCTTCCCTCGCACGGAAGATGTGTTTGAAATAGACTCAAATCAGACCGTACACGTAATGAAAATGAAAACCAGATCACTCCAAAAACAAATCTGATGTCAAGTTCATTCACACAACTCCCCCACCCCACGATCAACCAGACAGTAGAGAACAGTGGACAGTCATAGCTAATTAGGGCATCTGAATACTTTATTATTGACCAATGAACAGGATGTTTCAGCTGAATCAATGGATTATTTGTGCCACTGTGCTAACTGGACAAATCTAGCGAGCCATCTCAGTGAGGGCTAAACGTGGATATCCATCTCTAACTAATGATGTTTATCTTACCACATCCAGCAGACCACAAGTGAAATGTCAGTTCTGTCATTACAAAGAAGACAGTGCTTAATTACAAGCTCATGGTCTGAAACTAATGGGATTGTTTTAAGAAGCATTACCATACAAGGGAATCTAATTGAGGCCAGATTATCACACTCAACAAAAATGCAGTGTCAAGACAGACCAAGTCGCAGCTTTACATCCAGGACGGGTAGAATGTGATGGTTGCTTTCGAGATATGCTGTCTAAGGAGATGAAATAAACAGTCCTTTTGATCTAATCCGTCGTTGTAGCGGACACATTATCAAATTACACTAGCTGCCTTATGCCAAGTGCACCAACCACACGCCAGCCTGGATCACCAATGTTAGGTGAAAGGGACAACTGCCTAGCCTAACAATCTAAAATTCTGACTGATAGCAATTTCCCCCCGTTGCTTCAGTCCCAGCCGACTTCATTGCTGACCAGGTGGATACCATTAGCTAACTAACTTAACTAGGTGTCTGGGCTAACGTTAACTCGTCGTTAGCCGTTTTGGCAGGGGCGAACATTTTCCTTGCTAACGTTACACCTGCGAAGGATGTCAGTAAACTAATGTTATGAAATATCCCCCGTTTAAGTTGGTCAACTAAGCTATTGTATAAGCATTTCACGGTAGAGCTCGTTAGATAACATTGTTATTGTGTTCCATTTGTTCCGCATTTAGCTAACGTGAGTGACTGGCAACCAAAGCGGCAGACGTAGCTACCCTTAGCCACCTAACGTTAGCTAACATTAGCTGCGTGTGGTGAATTCTGAGCCGAAAACACAGCTACTGTTAGTTAGCTTAGCGAGCTAACTAGGCTCACCGGCTGGCTAATTAAATGACGTTGCACCTGTGCAGCCTACCTGTGATCAGCGTCCCGACCCAGAAGATGTTCGGTTAATCGTGTCACGTATTTCTCACCAACCGTGCCAAAATATTTCAAATTCCACATAAACTGTTGGGGAAACGCTCGCAGTCCAATCGCTTCACCCACTGCTGCTGAATGGCTGCTACTCGCTGATTCAACCAAACTTCGCCCTTAGCAACGGACCGCCCCTGTGCATACTCATTGGATGGCGTATGCAGATCCAGGGTGATCGATAGATATGCACCCTGCATAAACGACGATTGCCCATTCAAAACTGAACGCATATACTTAGTACACCTGGGTCTTACTCTCAACAGTAAGACTTGATTCTATTATTTTAACCATACAGATATACTGTGCAGTAGCTGAGTGTTTTTGAGGGTCTGGAACCTCGGGTGGGTCTTGGGAAGATAAACATGGGTCCCCAGATTATTCTCTGGAAGTATCAAATGAAGTCAAAACCCTCTCAAGTCTACTGGAAAAAAATAGACACGTTGAAGAAAACACCGCAGGCTAGTAGTTTAGCGGTCAACAGCAAGATACATTTTGTTTTGTCTGTCGCAGGAATATTTATTCCGAAAATGTGGGTCCCCTGAAAAAAAAAGTTTGAAAACCACTGCAGCAGCCTGTGTGGAATGGAGCGCAGTAGCACGCTCTGGGATCAATTAGGTCACAGCCAGGGGGTAAAAGTGCCATACTTGTGACTTGTGAATAACTGCGCTATAATTTATCGTTCTTTTCAGTCCCATTTGGCCCCCCTCGGCTTGGCACTGGTCTGGACCTGTCCTCTAACCAGCCCCTGGGACCATATTATTTCCCTTGAATTACATTGTGAGACGATGGCTGGCACCCCTTTTATTTACTTCTATTCAATTTTCGAAGAAAAAAAAAACGTTCTGTGTAACTCTATGCACTGTGTTGAGGAGACCGGTGGACTCAGGGAATGTAAGGGGGTGGAGAATAGAAGGCAAGCACCTGTCAGTGAGTTGATACATTCCTCCCCAAATATCCCCTATTATATCTTGTTCACATGCTCATACATTCCTTTCAGCAAAGGATCTTTTGTAAGCACCAGATCCTACAACCATCTGGATAGTACCACACTCGATGGTGCAGACCCTCAGTGTTTTTCATATGGGTCTCGTTGAAATACCGGCGGCATTTAATTCCTAAGACTATGAGTCGGGACCCAAAATGAGAGTGTTTCTCTGGCCTGTTTCTTCTCACATGCCAGGAGGTCTGGTGTTTTAGTGAGACGGGTCTCAGGGCCAGTTTAGAACTTTGTTTAGGGTTGGACAATATATGGTCAAAATATGATAAAATCTTTCTTATTTCTGATGTCAAAATTACAGTGATTGACATCTTTTTGATGGTCTGGCTTTTTTTTTAATAACCTCTACAGTATTAAGTCTTTTATCAGAGGCCCTGACAAAGGAAACTGTTAGGAAGCCCTTCATTACACTGAAGTTATATGCACAACATGATTCACTGCTGAATTACATGTAGGTTACTCTGAGATATCAAGGTACAGTATCAACACAACATATCAAGTACCACCTAGACTAATAATAGCCTATTTATTTATTTATTTATTTATTTATTTATTTATTTATTTATTTATTTATTTATTTATTTATTTATTTATTTATTTATTTATATCCTTCTTAACCCTGCTGTACTCTTGGTGTTTTTCTGTTTTGTTTTCCCCATGAAAGTTTATATAGCAAGATGGATCATCTGTCTGGCAGAGGTCACTCTATTTGTGTTTGACATCCTCTGAATCAATTATTGAATACAATTTCAATAAATTGTTAGTCATAAAAAAAGAACCCCTGTAGCATAGACACGCTGACACAAAGAAAACAGAATCCAGCTTTTGCTGTGCTTTCTCCCACTCCTCCCTCCCACCCCTAATGACGAAGAACCGGCCTCTTCGTAAGGGCAGTAGTTTATCAGTATTAGCCTGCATTCCACGCATAGCTATGGGTGGACATGAAACTCTGCAAGCTGATGTGTTTTGTAACCTAGAGGTTTAGGAGAAAAAAGTCTAGGACGAAAATTGTATGGTTGACCAAGTTGTCAAGCCAGTTGTGTTCTTGACTTTGTGCCTTTATATCCGTTGCACTCTCCTTTGCACTCAATAACCCCCCCCCCCCTTCTCTTGTATGCTTTCCCCTATCTTGAATTCAATCTCCTTAAAAACTCTCTTTATAACAAGCGTTCATTCATCAGCTTGTCAAGGTCAAGGCATAGTAACAAAGTATAACAGATCTAGAGAGGCGACTGATCTATTTCTTAGGCTAACCTGCCCTCTAGTGGTCATTATTTGTAGGTTGCATAAATGTGGTACAATCGTCATAGAACTCTTTGGGTACAATAAACTAACCAAGTCCGTTTTCAGCAACGATTAACACTCACACAGTTACACAAACTCACCCCTGGGAGCCACCCAGTACAACCACACATGCTTCTACTGTTTCCCACTGAGCTGCCACACTGCAGGAGTTGCAGGTTAAGTGTCTTGCCCTTGGGCACCTGAACCTCAACTTGTTTACCAACATAAACTCACCCTTTTGCAGACCAAAAATGTAGCCAATACATAAAAACTCATATTTAAAGGTACCATTTGTTTAGTGTTAGTCCTTGTATCAAGAGCACAGTCAAACAACTAGAGAATGAAAACCCTTCCTATTTTTTATGTATATATTTTTTTAAATTCTGGTGGTGGGGCTACCCATTTGTTTATGTTTGAGTCACAAATAAGGCCTTTAAACTATCTCAAAGAGGAAGAAGAGGAAGAAGATTACCTTATTGTCAATGTACACAAGGCAGTTGAAATTTGTCTTTTCACATATCCGTCCTAGTTACACTTACAGTATACACACATACAGTCAAAGCACAGGGTTGCCCACAGTGCAGCACCCCTGTAGCAGTTTGGGGGTGCTGTGCCTTGCTCGAGGGCACTTAAGTAGGATGGTGGGCACCGTAGATGTAATACCAGCCACCCTTCAGTCACCAGCTCACAGCTGGAATACACCCTCCTGTCTGTGCCTCTCTTATCTCTTTATTTTATAATATTATATGATCTTCTTGGTTTTTGAATTTTGTTTTTACCTCTGTGCATCATCTCCCAACCATGCTGTGTAGCGCTGTAGACACAACAACACAATTTCCCATCAGGGATCATACAGTTCTCTCTTTTCTCTCCCTTAAAGGGATATTTCACTGTGGTAGAACTTGTCAAAAATCAGCAGTTTTACCACTATCTAAAGTCATCTACAAGTAAGCTAGTAACCACTGCTGTCCCTGTCATCCGCTGTCAACACCAACAGTCCTCCCAGGTGTCAGGTTCCTTATTCACTTCCATTAGTTTTGAGGACCAAGTCTAAATATCATAATTCTGAATTATAAACAAACAATACAGCAATATTATTCTGTGTAATATATTTTTCTGAGTCAAAGGTACTTGCTTTTTTGAGCTAATGTTGCCATTTTCAAATTATGAGTATAGGAACTATTTCTCACTTGAGGTGTAGTTTGACCAACTGTCAACTTCTCACAGAATGTTTAGAATCTTTCTTCCAGCAAAGCAGCACGTAACCCTGGGTAACCACTCTCCAAACATTCCATGCAAGACAATGACACACAGCACACTCAAACCTACAACAAATTGACCGGATCTGCTTTTATTTTCAAAGGTAATAAATCTGTAAACACACATCAAACACCTTTGACTCAGAATTGTCTGTTTTATTGAAATGTGCACAGTAGTAGTATATATTAAAATATATTACACAGAATAATATTGCTGTATAGTTTGTTTCTACTTCAGAAGTATGAGATTTAGACGAGGTCCCCAAAATGAAAAGAAGTGAATGAGGAGCCTGACACCTGGGAGGAATGGTGGTGTTGACAATGGACGACAGGGACAGCAATGGTCGCTAGCTTACTTGTAGATGACTTTACATAGAGGTAAGACTGCTGAAACCTGACCGGTTCTACTAAAGTGAAATATCCCTTTAAGGCGAATACCACTGAATTGATCAATTGAAATGTGTTACACTTTAGTGTTGAAACAGACAGTAATAATAGCAAATTACAATAGTAAAAAGCAATGTATTTACGGCAACCTAAAAGTCCTCTTCTAAACAATAAATAAACTCCTCAAACCCACTGACAATTTCTCCATATCATTCACTGTTGAAAAGCAAAACCAAAATCAAGACCATCCACAATGAACTGACCACCCCCTCTGCATCGAACATTCCCACTCTTCCGCCCACCAACCTGACCCTCTCTCATCTCTCTTCAATCACACCCTCTGACAATAATCAATAATCAATAATCAATAATCTCTGTAATGAAGACAGCCACCTGCATCCCTTGACCGCACCCCTTTTACCTTTGTCAAAGTCTTCCTACAATCAGCCCACTCATCATCAGCGCCACAGTAAACTCCTCTCTCCCCACCAGCCCTGTCCCTTCCACTCTCAACGTCACTGCTGTCACTCCCACCCTCTAAACTCACCTCTTCAAATCTGCTTTCAATGTCTGATCATACTTTGTATTTCAACTTTGTTTTCCATCATTGTATGTCTTTTTTTCCCCTCACCTTTGTTCCTTCGTAGTGTCTTTGAGTATTCTGAAAAGCGCTTGTAAATGTAATGTACTGTTATTATTATCATGATTATTATTATTATTATTATTATTATTGGTATTATAACTATCCAATATCTTTTGTTCTTGATGTTTAATGTGCATATGATTAAGTGAGCCACCCAGGAGTGACACTTCACTTACCCTCTTAGTGATACCCTCTTATCTGTTCCAATGAAACATTCAAGGAAGGAAAGTGTGCTCTCCACAAAGACCCTGCCCCCATGACTCACGATCCCCACCCTTGCTGAGTACAGGAGACTCTATCTGGGGGTGGGAAAGTGGGGGCTTTCTGGACGGCCACAAAGAAGCACTCCTCTCAGCCTAGTCGATCTCACAATTTGTATTTAATTCATTTGACCTGTCAATAAATTTATATTGATCATGAGGATCTGTCTACGTTCCCAATTAATTAATTGAACGGTTCCACAACAAAAGTCAAACTTGAGGGGGAAATGGTAAATGGACTTCATTTATATAGCGGTTTTATCCAAAGCGCTTTACAACTTATGCCTGACATTCACCCATTCACTCACACATTCACACACCGACGGCGGAGGTAACCATGCGAGGTGCCAACCTGTTCGTCGGGAGCAGTTAGGGGTTAAGTGTCTTGCTCAAGGACACTTCGACACGCTGCCAGGAGGAGTCGGGGATCGAACCGGGAACCTTCAGATTACCAGACGACAGCTCTACCTCCTCCAAAGAGTCCTCTCTTTGGAATTTACATACAGGAAGAACCTTTTATGGCAGTACCTGGATCTACAGCACAGGTATATAAGATGCAGGAGATCAAGCTGAGAGTAAGGAGATCAAGATCAAATTCCTATTCAGGCAGTCTGCAGATCACACTCTTCATCAACACAGGTAAGAAGAATACACAGGGTAGATATTACAGATGATAATAGATAAGAGTGCCACCAAATGGAAGTGACTCTCCATGAAATATACTGACATGGGGAATCTAGATGAAAGCTATGACTGCTTTTTAATTTAATCAACTATATACAGGCACTTCATGAAGATGAGATGTAAATGAAGAGGTGACATATTCTTTAAGCATTTAAAGTCTCAAGACAATTAAGATTTTATTCCAGATTTTATATCTGGCTTTGGGGGAGAGTTGTCTATAAATGTTATTTGACTGTCTAAAAAAAAAAAACATGCACACAGTCAAATATCCATCTCCCCTTTATGGCTTAAGCGGATTAAATAGATCAAATCAATTAGGGGTCATACCTTTTGCCTGGGTTAATCTACTCAGTCTCTCTCATGGAGAGAGCAGGCATTACTGATATTTTGCAGGCTCAGTGTACAAGAATAAAGTATAATGCAAAACATAACTAGCTCAGTCCATTTGAAAACGTGCCTATATACTGTATGATCTTCTGCAGTGGTTCTCGTTACAATTTCCATCCTCCCCTGTGCATTTTTTGTTACTATTTCAGAACTTGTTTTCAGAGACCTTCTGTGAAAGTTGGTTAAGAAAATGTCCTGTGGTTCGGTAAGGCATTCTGCATTTGCAATAAATGTATTTGACTGTAGCTCATAGGATATGATATCATATATAGTTAGATAACTATGGCTGTAGTCTCATTGTAGTTTTTTTTTCACACACGGTTCAATTTTTGAAGCAGTGTAGATAGATTTTGTTTTCTTTTTTATAAATTCCCTATTAAATCCTCTCGTGTTTGTATAACTACAATGTAATTGATGTTTTGGCAATTATTTAGATATCAATACAGCATATTCATTATTTTTGTGACATTTATGATATCACCACTCTGTTATGCAGTATGTTCACAAATTCTCATTTGAGGTGTTCAAGAGGTGAGAAACTTCATATAGTAACATATCCTTGTGTATTATGTCAGAAGGTGCGTGTGTCTCATGCCCTCAATGATGAAGAGCAGGAGTATGTGGAAGCGAGGAAGAAAAAGATCCACAAGTGGCTTCAGTCGAAGGACATTGATTGTGAATTGGTAAGTGTAGCAGTTGGGGCTAGGTCACAGCTAAGAACTGAAAACTAACTAGCTAACATGATGCAAGGGACAGTCCTTCCATGTAAAAATAAACCACATACAGGTACTGCACTGTGTTCTACAAAAATTGTGATGTGTCTGTACTTGAGTCTAACAACATACTTCACCTCCTCCCTTTTCTCACGTTACCTCTCTCACTGACTCCACCTCTTCCTCTCATCCCTCCTTCCCATCCTCCCTCTATCTTTAATTCTCTCCTCTGCCCGTCTCCTCCCATCTCTCTCTCCCTCTCTCTCTGTCTCTCTGTCTCTCTGTCTGCCTCTCCCTCTCTCTCTCTCTCTCTCTCTCTCTCTCTCTCTCCCTCTCTCTCTCTCTCTCGCTCTCTGTCAGGAAGAGGTTCCTAACATAGCGTTGTTGGGCTCTGGAGGAGGAGAGAGGGCATCAGTGGGACTACTAGGATCACTCATGCAGCTGATAGAGGACGACATGCTGGACAGCATCCTCTACATGGCTGGCGTGTCTGGATCCACCTGGTAGCCTGGATCTCTCTCTCTCTCTTTCTCTCCCCCCCCTCTCTCTCCATCATTTCATGTGGATTCCAAACGCACACAAACAGGATCTCTAAATCCATTTATTTTCCATAGTTTAGTTTATTTATTTGCATACAATAAGAGTAAGATACATACAGTAAGAAGATACAATATATATATACAGTGTCCTGAAGTTTGAGGACAGTAACATTCTTCAGCACATTGGATTTGAAATGGAACAATGACTATGTGGATAAAGTGCAGACTTTCAGCTTTAATTTGAGGGTGTTTACATCCATATTGGGTGAACTGTGCTGAAATTGTAGCCCTTTATATACATAGTCCCCCCAGGAGACCAAAAGTAATTAACATTAAGTGGTACTGTAGGAAATACTTACTAGTAGTATAGTTGATGCAATGCCATTAGCTTACTCACAGAGTCCCATGGTTGGAGTTCTGACCCAGTTCCAAGCAAACCGGGCAGCTTCAGACATGCAGCAAATGGAGTCATGAGACAAAAAAGTGTTAATCCACACCATAACCTGTAGGCAAAAATGTTAACTATGTACAGCAAAAAACAGCGTGCCTCAAGCATTTCCTACTGTATGCTTCAGGGAAAGCGATGTGTTGGACCTAGTCCCAGTCTGATGTATTACTATGCGCGGGGCCGTGTTCAAACATGAATCAGTCCCTTGAATGGGACTTAATGGGATTTTATGTGTACAGTGGACTCTGCATCAGAAAATATAAATCATCACCTATTTCAGTAACCTTTTCCTGTCCAATTTCTCCAATCATGCCGCATTGATGCAGTAATTCGTGCAAAAGGAGCCCCGACAAAGTATTGTGTGCATAAATTAACATACTTTTCAGAAGGTCGACATTTCTGTATTATAAATACTTTCTTTGATTGGTCTTATGTAATATTCTAATATTTTGAGATACTGGATTTTTGATTTTCATGAGCTTAAAACAAAAAAAGGCTTGAAATATTTCACTTTATGTGTAATGAATCTAGAATATATGAAAGTTTCACTTTTTTTTTTATTCAGTTACGGAAAGCTATGAACTGTTCCATGATATTCTAATTTTTTTTAGATGCACCTGTATAGTTAATCACAGTTAATTGATCAATTAGTACAAAAAACCCCACAAACAAACAAAACAACAACAACAAAAACATACCCTCTGTCTACCCTAGGTGTATGTCATCTCTGTATGAGGATGCAGGCTGGTCCAGGAAGAAAGATCAGTGTGAGAAAGTGGAAAACACCCTTAAAGGTCCAGCACTAAGCTTCAATCAGGCTGTTAACTGGCTCAGAAAGAGGGAGGGCAAGGACAAAGACTTCGATCTTACTGATTTTTGGGCAGCCATGACCACTTCTTCAATCATGAAGCAGGTAAGCAGTCTTCTGCTTATAGCAGTACTGTACATTTATCTGTCTTATCTCTCCCTGTTCCCCCATTCACTGTCACTTCTTCAGTCTGCTGGTTACAGGCCTGTGACAGACCCTGACTCTCTCTCTCTTTTCTCTGTCTATATGTGTATCTCTTTTCTCTCTCTGTCTCTATTGTCTATCTCTGTGTGTCTCTCTCTGCTCTCTCTCTCTCTCTCTCTCTCTCTCCCTCCCTCCAGATGGACTATTCTCTTCTATCTGAGCAGGCCTACAGGAATGCCAAAAACCCCTACCCTATTTACAGCGTCATAGAGCGTGATGCCAACAGACAAGGACAGGAGAATGGTAAGCCTTCCTCTGTCCACGTATGGTTATGTTTCAATTTCATGACTTATAGGAAAACAAAGACACACAGTGTCATAGATGTGAAGCACTGTCACGTGGATTGAAATGTTCTTACACAGAGTGACATGCCTGTGAGTCGCCAATAGGGGTGAATGAATGAATGTTTGAGTGAGTTTGTGACATAGCTGGTCGATGCAGTGCTTTGTATCTAAAAAGACTTGATATAATAAAAATCCCATCCAAACAACTGAGGGTCACAGATTTATGTTGAAACACGAGGATGAAACAAGGACACAAAGGGTCATAGATGCGAAGCACTAATCCTACACTAAGTGCAATGCATGTAATCTGCCACTAGGGGCGAGTGACTGACTGACTGACTGAATGAATGAATGAATGAATGAATGAATGAACGAACAAATGAATGAACGAATGAATGAAAGAATCAGTGAATTAGTGACATTGCCAGTCTATGAGGTGCTTCGTATATATAAAAAGGTGTGATGTGACAGAGACACGAGTCAAATGAAGTATGATGATCCTAAGTGATGATCTTGTATGAATAACTGTACTCAAACCGTCACAACTTCCTGTTCCTGTAGAGACGTGGTTTGAGTTGACGCCTCACGAGAGTGGCTTCTCTGGATTGGGTGCTTATGTCGAGACTTCCTCGTTCAGGAGCCAGTTTGAGGAAGGGGTTCTGACAGAGAAGGGGCCAGAAGTTGACATGATTCTGTTGCAAGGTGGGGAACACACACACACACACACACACACACACACACACACACACACACACACACACACACACACA
>OMKL01137498.1:0-28003 GCA_900302295.1 Parasudis fraserbrunneri
CAAATCAAAATCAAATCAACATAAGATTTAAAGAGGTCTTGGGAAACACAATTTTACAGATTTGTCAATTAAATCAACTAATCGCTTAGTTGAAAAAATCCATGACTATTAGTTGACTTAGAATTTCTTTAGCTGAGGACAGCCCTAGTGATTACTATTTTCCTCCCTTGGCAGATTGGTGAGGATGGAGTTTATTTTATATAAATAATAATAAAAAAAAAATTCTCTTTATTGAGACAATAGGAATGCTGAGAGCGAGACAGAGTAGAGGAGACACATGAGAGAAGGTTCTCGTGGGATTCAATCCCAGGCCAGCAGGGGTTACATGTGATCCTAGAGGTGGGGGTCTTAAAGGCTACGTTCAGAATTTCCTATACTCATCAATGATGTTGTTGAAGGGCAGAGTTCTTTCTCAGCACAATCCATACAGTATTTCATGTTGGATACCCAGCTCCTCCTTAGTTAGCCACAAAACTAATATAATAAAATATAATGGGGTCACTGTAAAAAGCACTTAAACATACTCAAAAACAAACTTCTTTGCTTTGGGTACACTGCAGAGTAGGTTTCAATGTTTATTTCAGGGCTTGTACAGACAGATTGATGGCCCCATTACTTTACATTAGTTTTATGGCTAACTAGCTGGAGATGCGGGTATCCAGTATGAAGAACAGCATGGATTGTGCTGAGAAAGGCTGACTCCACAGTCAGACAATAACATCACACTAGGGAACAGAGTCCCTAAATTTTACACCTTAATAAACCCTTAAAATACCCTTATTATCAAATAAGACTCAAGGTAAATTAACAAAGAAATTAAGTAGAATTATGCATGAACTAAGTCATTAAGGGGTAAAAACCCTGAATATTACACTTAAAAACCAATTGCAACCCTTTAATTTAATCTAAACTCCTTAATTTACCCTGACATTGCTGATTAACGTGTTTAACCCCTGACTGAAATTAAGGCATGTGTAAATTATGAATTTGTTCTTAATTAACTTGCTTGGTAAAATAAAGGTTGATGATGATGATGATGATGATGATGATGATGATGATGATGATGATGGGTCTGGAATGTTTTAAGTATCCCTTTTTATTAAGGGTGTGTGTGCATAGATTAAGGCATTTTAAGTGATTTCTAAGGCATTTTAAGGGATGACTGTTCCCTAGTGTCATTGGTAAGTAGGAAATAGGGCTATTCTAATTCTAAACTTACCCTTAATCTTCCTCTGGACACGAGGATGGAGTGTTTATGAATTTTAGTTTGTTCTAAGCCCCTTGTACTCCACATCTGGCACATTCAGGCAGATTTGTTACATGCTCACCCACATATGCAAGATAATCACACATGGAATCACTCTCCAATGCTGACCTGCTGAGGGTAATGAGAGTTTTGGGTCTTTGAACTGGAAAATCCTTTAATCTGATGAAGCGGTTTTTTTCTTCTTCATTCCCTCACATGGAAGGGTGATTCTAGGCATCTTTCCCCAAAGCATCAACTGTGTAAGTTCCAAAGAGCAACATACAAGCTTGAATTGTGGGAAATCAAACACTTGTAAATGTAGTACTTAGTAATTTCTATAAATCATTAATAGGGATAGGAAATGTGATGTGATGTGAAAATACATTTTTGGGAGTTGTTATAGACCACAAACTATGCTGAAAACCACATATAACCCATGTAAAGACAAAAATGTCGAAGTCCATTGCAATATTGCATAAAACAAAAGACATTCTCAATCTAAATTCATTACACACAAACAGAGCTGATTATCATGAACCAACCAACATATTATTTATAAACACACATGCTCTTAAATTTGGAGATTTGGTGGACTTTAAAACTGCACAATTAATGTAGAAAGTAAAAAACAAGATGCTTCCAGACTGTATCCAGAAGTTGTTTCAAATTAGTTTGAGTCAGTATGAACCAAGAGGGCTTTACATGTTTACAAAAACAAAGAGAACAAATGCAAAACAAAGATGTATATCAGTCAAAGGAGTTAACTTCTGGAATAGTTTTGAAAAGGAAATGAAAATGTGTAATACACTTAATAGATAAAAAAAATAATTTAAAAATAAAATGATTAACATGTATAAAACAGAGGTATGAAAACTAGTGTGTATATGAATTTTGTTTGGGGCTTTTGGGTATATATAATATACATATATGAAAATACATATATTATATACATATAAAAAAGCATGTATACATATAAATAATATTCTTTTTTTTTGTGTATGAAACTAAAGAGATCTGTACAAAATAATCAATGTAAAAAGGGTAGGTGTAATGAGCTAAGGCTTCAGCCTACACCTTTTCGGGTCAGTATAAACTTGCTTTGGTTTGCCACTATTTCGTAAATAATGACTTATGATTATTTATTTACATGTGCATTTGAGTTGTATACGTTGAAAATGACCGAAATAAATAAACTAAACTAAAAGTGATGTGAAAACCCTGACAAGGGAATCTGTTGGATAGGGTGTTACCTAGTACCCTATTGGATGGTGGTGACTCCGAGTGTTTGAAAGCCAAGGAATGTTGTGTACCCAATCTCACAACTGGCCCTCACAGGGTGATTTAAAGTATGTGTGTTGATGATACACATAATGGAAAAATAACCATTTAAAGGTGTAATCTGTAATGCCGTCAAACAGCGGCCTCCAGGCAAACGAGCCCCACTTAGTATTGCGCTTTGTTTACTTTTTAGTTTTGGTCAGACGTGTGGGTTGGAGTTTAGTAACTTATTATTCTGTGAATTTCTTCAGACCTCTCTTGGTAAAGCCTGAGGTGTTGCCAGCAGCACTGAAATTCAATCCACACATCAGACAAAAACGAAAACTGTAACAAGGCACAGTACCATCGTGTCCTCTTCTGCCTAGAAGTCACTGTTTGACGACATTACAGATTCTACCTTTAAAGGTGACACCAAGTAATCCTATTTCTAAGTCTTAAAGTGACATTAACTCCCACCCAGTAGGAATGGTCAGGAGATGGCAAACTCTCACATAGATTATATAACAGAATACACAATACACAAATAGAATGAGACAACTTAAGCTGTCTTTATACAGAACATCTATACCAGGTTATTGGCGCAGATAACTCAGGAATGATTTCCGTGAAAATATGTCAGGCCGGAGAAAAGGAGGGCTGAAATATCCTGGGTCTGACCCACCTCATGACGTAGGAGAAAAGTTGAAACAGACCTGGCATATGCACTGTGGAAAGTGTATCAGCTGCATCATGAGTTCTACAAGAAATCATTATATCTAATTCTTTTGACATGCCAACATGCAACAGATACTGTTTTATCTTTTCAGCTGTGACTTCCTTTTAATCTGGTTGACGGCTACATTCATGTTACACCTCACAGCTGCAAGCACACTCTGCACACTGCATCTTAAAGGGTAACCCCTAGCCCTATTTCCTACTCACCAATGATACTGTTGATCCGTGTCCTTTACTCAGCACAATTCATGCTGTTATACGTACCCGCAGCTCTGGCTACTTAGCCACAAAACTAATGCAAAGTCAATGGAGCCACGCTCTGGTCTGTATGGGCCCGGAAAATAAACACTGAAACCTGCGTTGGGTGCTGGGGGGATTACCCTTTGGCTGACCGGCAGATGCTTGGTTTCCCATGCAGGGGACCCATGTTTGAATCTGTGTTACACCTCCAGCACAATAGTATCATGATAAAAGGCAGTCAGGCTCTTCTCATCCTTCCCTGGTCTCTATCTTCTCTTATTGCCTGGACCCAAAGGGCCGGCCTACAATAGCGAACGTCCTTAACTGACTGACTGGCTGACTCCCCATTATTGAAACTGATTGAGTATCGTGGCCGGGTCTGGCTTAAATAGGCTTGCCTAGTCTTGTTTACTATAAAAGTCTGAGGCGGATTCATAGAGAATGAATTGGGAAAGACGGTAAAGGTGACTGTGAAAACACCCAGGGGAACTTTCTGGGGATAAGAGTACTTCTTTTATTGGTTCAGAACTGATAATAGAATAAAGCTCACTTGGGTAAAAAAAACAATAACTACTAACATTCTGCGAGTCCACAAAATCAGTTCCCCATTCATTGTCTGTGGAGTAGCTCCAGATTTTACATCTTGATGACATAACAGGTTCAAGTCGTAGTTTTTTGGTTTGTGTCATCGTGGGATCGTTGTCTATGATTACAGATATTGATTCAACTGACCCAGACCATAGAACATACACTCAAAAGACCTTCCTATGTATTGAGTTGAATAACCTCTTTTTACACAATCCATGTCTCCAGGCTTAAAAAGAAAAATCAATTTTTTGCCTCCTTATCTGTATCTCACCTTCATGACTGAAGTGGAACTAACAGAATCAATAAGGGATCATTGCTTTAACCTGGATTTGCCTGGTTTGTTTATTCCAAGGAAAGTGTTGTTTTGTATTCTCAGTGTATTTCTCAGCTTTACAAGGCTGGCCAAGACGTTAAGAGGCTCACCAATAACCAAGAGGGCCACGGTTCACAGGTTCGATGTCCGGCGTCAACGAGAGGACGCATTTAAACAGCGAGCTGCTCTCCAACCAATCGTGTACTTCTCAGAACGTATACTGGTCATAGGTATTGGGCAAAAAGACAAATTTGAATTATTTAATGTACCATTGCGGTATGAGTAAAGTAATTTTCAATGACAACACATGCTCCAATCTTTCTCACCTACACGCAAATTTAACCGTTCCCACGGGGCAGTGAAGAGTCCTGTCTCCACCTCAGCCTAGAATCCCTCCTGTCCTCCCTCAGCTTATCTTCTCCTTTCCTTGAAGTGTTATATGAGTAAAATGAAGTGGATGACTTATTTATTTGATAGTGTCTAAATTAACCACGCCCCCTTATGTGACAGGGGCTTGGTTGGACTAAGGAAGTAGGCTATATTGTAGTATTAGTATAGTATTTTTGAACTGGAGAAACTTTTTTTTTTGTGGCACTCAATATTAGTAAAAACAATTTTGGTGTATGTGTCTGTGTATGTGTGTGGGGGGCATTTTTCAATCTTTAAAAGTCTTTCCGATATGATAAACTGTTGACTGTCCACTGTGTACCTGTGGTAATCTGTGTTTGACAGATTAATTGCAGTAGGGTTCCAACAAATTTCCTTATAACAGGGAAATGCAATTAATACCGGATGGTGGAAAATGATCAAAGTAATGACATCATTGTGGAATTGCATGTGATGAGGTATGGTGCCCAGAAAACATCATGAAGTCCATTAACTGTCAGTTGGGCCATGACATCCAAAAAGGTGTAACAACTGCCCAAAAAGGTGCCAAAATCCAATTTTTTCGTTCAACAGTGTTTAAACGGCAATATCGAGATGAGGATTTAAGATGTAGGCTAACGCAACGACTGCCTCAGTAATCAGTAAACACACTCCTAAGCACCTTCAACGTTTCAAGTAAAGTCTTCCTGTCACAATTTACATTTGGGTTGAAAGACAGGCTAATTCGTGTCAAGTTGTGATGTAACGTCAGTTGGCCTGGACCGATGGTTGCTGGGTGCGTTACATCTGAACTCCAGCCTTGTGTGTGTTGACCCGCTGACTGTAATGGACAGCTGCTTCTGTAAACACGCCGATGAGGAGACTCACCTTTGACCCCATGAACATTCTAAAATCCCAGACACAACAAATTCCTATAGGTAAGAGCTTACAGGCAACATCCATATTCCTACATGATGTAACCAAATGCAAACAATTAGGTCACTTTCTTCTTGCCTTCCTTCAAGCCCATTGTTAAACAAACCTCTTGTTTGATAATTTACTTGTGAAGAGGAGGGCCTCAAGTTTTCATAGATATACCATGGTTGTCTTGACTACAGTGGCTGCAGAGTTCCTAAAAGTATGTGGTCTTGTGGAAAGTATGTAGATATTTCCCTTAGAAGTATTTCTTGCTTAAAGGAGAGTATCAGTGTCATTTAGGATTATAGCCCATTTACTATTGTCTACGTCTGGTTTACATTTCCCCCAGTCGTTATGCAATGCATGTCATGTGTAATTAGATTTTTTAACGTTGACTCATTTTTCACGGTTTTTAAAGGGAACATTATGTATCTTTTCAACAATTTTATAAGACTTCCTTGAATCTGTAGAACATTTTTGCAAAGAAACTAGTCTAAATCTAATTTTAATTATTTATTTTCCAGCACCTCTTTCTTCCCTTGTATTGAACATGCCATTTTTGGTGGGTATAGCACACACCAAATTTGGTTGATTAATTATTTCCTTCCCTGCCTGGCTACGGCATACCCAAGAGTAAAGAAATTGTATAAACTGAGCAGTACTTTAGGTAAGCAATGTTCCTGGCTCCAAAAAGCACAGCTAACTGATTAATCAAACCTAAGTCATTGCTTATGTCCCCCCCTTGTGACATCACCGAGGGCAACAATTCTGAACTGCTTGTTTAGACTTGTTAATCTGAAGACTTCAAACCCTGCCCCAATGGCAAGGAGTACATATATAATTTCCCCCCAGCACCTAAATAACACTTTAGTGCCAAACCTAGCTTGAAATTGACCGCTGTCCCAGCTAACAAAGCCCCAAATAAGAACACATGGATGTGACAATAATGTTTGTAAGCAGACATGTTTCTGAGGGATTATCTCCTGGCAGAGACCTCCATTTCTTCCTGTGGGTGTCAAGTGATCGACAGTCGAGTGTACGTAATCATAAAGGATGTCAGCGATAGGTGAAAAGTTTTGTCTAGGGCGGGCCTTCGAAGGAAAACATGGTCTCTGGTCCAATGAGACATCTCTGAATGAGCACACTGATATGAAAAGGCTCAACATAGTAACACCTGAGAAACTTGGACAAAACCAAATTAAGGTTTTGTGTTTTCTGTCATGGATTATCTTGCTCGGGGCAATTTTCTAGTCTACGGAAATAGTTTTTCATATTGTACAAAAATGAATGGCAGAGAATGGCTTCCTCTGAGGGTAGGCAAAAAAAAAACCTCGATATCTCAAACTACACTGACTGTGTGCAGACCCCACCAGGAATAATGTGAAGGAGAGGGGCAACCTAGACGATTGGCACAGACTTAAAATAATGCACGGATTATCCTTTAAATGTCACTTTAAGCAATAATGACCATCAACTCATAACTGATAATAGTGATGTTCAAGTCAATAGTAAGAAAGAATGTTTTTATTACAGTGTAGGGTTTTAATTGATAAATTGCTGTGAAAAAAAATAAATAAAAGACCGAGCTGATGGTGCTATCCTTACTACAATGGCAGCAATCTTGTAGGTACATCCCTGAAAAATATTTTCTTATATTTCAAATATTTCCCCTTATAAGGCCACGACGAAGGAAACAACAAAAAAATATTTTCCACAGTTCTCAGACAATTAATGGAGTAAAGGAATATCCATCCTCAAATTTTGATAATTAAGTGAAACAGTTTTGGGCAATTGATTTTCCCTAAAGCCATGCACTTTTATTGAATATACTGTTTATTTGTGGACGCACTAATCTAATTCCTCATGGTAAAACAAAAGTATGCCATTGTTCAAGAGGAATATTATTTCTGCCACTACTAGTCACCGAGTCTGCTTTATAAAAGCCGACACTAAACCATCAGGCACACGATCAGAGTAGGCCGCCATTTTTAATTGTGTTTTTTAGTTTCATTTTTTACTCATGAATAATTTATGATATTTGAATCTTTAATCAGTTTTTTGTGTTAAGTATTTTCAAAGAATGTAACAAAGATGTCAACTAATTCTCAATTTTACAATAATAAAGAACCTAATATAATTTCAAGTTGATCCTCAAGAGAATTGAGTACCTCAGACGAAGAACCATATAACTCCGTTTAAAGTTTTCAGAGGAACAACGTTTTCAAACTTTATTATCTGAAGATAGTACATCAGAGCGTCGTGTTCATTCATAAAGACAGTAGCAGTTGAGTACTTTCTTGTGATAGATCACATTCACACTCCAAGTGATTTGAATTGACTTCACAACTGCAAAATGAATGGGCTGTCCAAAAAATTTCAAAATGGGAGTTATATGGTTCTTCAGTGCAAGGGTTCAATCAACGAGCTGAAAATCAAAAGAAAGACATTCACCAAGACAAGAGCATTGGCTCAGTGAGAGTGACCGGAGTACCGAGAATTGCTACGTGGATCTAGACCAGGAACAGAGGGAAGAGCATTCAATGTCAAGGGGCCGAGCAAATACTGTTTGGTGTGTGTGTGTGTGTGTTTATCATATAAGTTATCAGATGGAGTTTAACCCACATGCTCATGGTAAATCATTTTAATAGAATTGATGGGAGAGGGGAAATAAAACATTGTGCAGAATGACCTAATATTCAGAGAAGCACAGACTGTTTTAGGAATCGGTTAGTCGTACGATTTCAGTCATGATAGCCTCCGAATAGCCCCTGGGAGAATCTAGATCTAAATTTCATTATAAACGGTCCACTGAGGACACCGCTTAAAATGTGTCTGGTCGCAGTCGCAGTCTGGTAGCTACTAGGGATGTGCGCAACCCCACATTTTTTGTGGTCAGTTTTTCTGTAGCCGTTATGACCAAATAATTGATTTGAGAAATGATATTCGGTTTTGACTTATCAGTTTCATGTGTGAAAGGTATTATTAGACACGAGAACAGTGTTGTCATTGTGTAGATTGTAAACAGTATACCTAGCGTGGTTTGTAGGCTAATCAGTTTGAATTTATAATTGTGAAACAAGGCAATAGCTTTTCTTTCTCCCCGGCAAAGCGTATTTTTAACAGACCACCTAAAACTTCACAGTCCTAAAGTCTGAAAAACACAAATTAATGAATACATTCCAAAGGTGTTTATGAAGCACTTGATCGAAAAAAACAATTATTCAGACACATACTGGGATTCTATAGACAGCCTGCTCTGTGTGTGTGTGTGTGTTTGTAGAAATACTGTTGACAAACAGAAAACACTGACATCCAGGAGCACGAGAGTTATACAAGCAGCTGGAACATGAGCGTTTCCCCTGCCAGGTCAAGTGCGTGCCATGAAGGTTGGCATGTGAAGGACACACATGTAAACAGAAATAGCTGAAGGTGAAACACTAATTCACACAAGACTGGCGGTATGGTGGAAGATTACCGCAAACTTACGTAAGAGTGTGTCAGGCAAGGTCTCTCCCTCGCTGAGATACAAATGGTACAAACTATAGCAAAGAGAGTGAGGTGGAATGCATACCACTTACATCATGCAGAGAAATATATATGCGTGAAAGTCGGTAATGTAACTTAAAGCTACAATGTGTGAGACTGTTTTGTTTGTGCTGAATGAGGCCCATGTAGATTCAACCACTAAAAGGGGCTTATTCCAACAAAATTCCCTTTGAGCTTCTCTGAGTGGTTAGAAGGGCAAGCCTCTCTGTGCTTAGAATGGAACATCTCTGCACTGCTGCTACACTGGTCAATGAAACTCGCTCAGAGTACACTGCAAGTCAGTGCATCCACGTTTAGTTATGTTTTCCGGCAAAATTACAAGCGAAAATGTCTGTGATCTAAAATTTTGCACATTGTAGCTTTAAGTAATTGGGTCCACATGATAAGATCTCAGCTGGGCTTCAGGTTGGGAAAAAAAAATCCCCAAAAGCTGATCCAGTGTCAGGCACCAACAACGTAATGATATAGTACGCAAACTCTGCAAAAGACACGAACATGCACAACATTCTATACTTCAGGTTTGTTTGACAAATATCAGGTTTTGTCGATTTTACCTGTTTATGAGTGCACACGTGAGTTGCTATGGCAAATCTCTCTATTCACCACAAGCTTTCCAGCATGTGGGCTTCCATTATTGAGGCATGTGCTGTCCTGTTCTGAATCGCCGCCCCCTGCAGTGGTGGGGTGGGGCGGGGGACTTAAAAACTGCCTGCACAGCCCCATTTCAGAAGTCCTTACAAACTAAAAATACCTATGCAGATAAAACCATAATTATTGGGACTGCAAGTAAAAGTGGGTGCTTTTTGCTGACTGCTTGTTTATTTAGAGTTCACATCTAAAGATCCAAACGAACCTGCTCAGTCCCTCCTTACAAACTAAAAATACCTTTACAGATAAAAGCATTTGGGTTATCATGTTAAAGAGTTGGAGCTTTTTGCTGTTGGCTTGTTTATTTGGAGTTCACACCCAAAGATCCAAATGAGGGAAGTGTACCGTTGTGGGGGGTAGAGGGTGGGGGGCTTAAGACATGCACAGTCCTGTTTCAAAACTCCTTATGAACAATACCTATACAGATAACAGTATTGGGACTGCAAGTTAAAGTTGGTGCTTTTTGCTGACGGCTTGTTTATTTAGAGTTCACATCCAAAGATCCAAATGAGGGAAAAGTACAGCCTGTCAGTTTATAATGGGTCTTTTCAGGCTTTCGTGTTAAGCCATGTTAGAGAAATTATCAGTCACTGGGGTCACTGTTACTGATTTCAGATGTCCATAATTACTGGGAGTGGATTGACTTCTAGAGAGCACAAGTCATTTAGAGTTAGGTGTTTCAACACAACTCTCTCACCAACTGCCTCGTGTTTAGAACCCACCCAACACCACCTGACTCATGTCCTCCTCGGAGATTCTCTGCTAAGCCCTATACATGCAGCTTCATGCATGCCAATGAGAGTTGTGGGACAGCTTCTACACTACAGTACTCAAATGCAGTGCAGAATCAGATGACACACATACACACACACACTACCCAAGAAAAAAAGAAATGTAGAATCCTTAGAAAATGTGTTTTAGAAAGATGATCATAGTGAGTAGGCCTATTGTTAGATACCAAAATAAAGATATCTATAGGCCAAAAAACAAAACATTTATCATCAGGATTTGTCTTTCATCTCTGATTATTAATAATTCCATTTCATTTCATCATTCCATTTCACTCTCCTGCCCTCTTCACCACTTCAAGGTCCCATTTGTGATCACTTAGCCTAAAGACATTTACTTATTTTTAGCAACAAGTTGGAACTTGGAAAAGACTGTTTTAAGGCCTACCACAAAATCAAAAATAGCATGTCTCATGTTTTTGGCAGAGATAATTGCAGCCCACAATCGAACCCCTGAGACAAAGAACCACATGTCAGCTTTGAAATTGTTTTGGACAGCCCATGTTTTTGTGTTTGTAAAGTCAATCCAAATCACCTGGAGTGTGAATGTGATTACATCACCCGAAAGAACCTCTTCAACTGTGACTATGCACAGCACTTCACCTCTTTTGAGAGTTACGTTATTCATATTGTTTTTCATCTCAAGGATTCAATTAAAAGGAAACAGAGGAGGATTCAACAGAACAATTATACCACAACACTTTTCACAATACCAGTGTGCTCTGAATTAATAAAAATCTTCCTCAATCTTCATTTCTCGTTTGGCACAGAAATCAAACGTCTTAAAATGCTTCAAAACAAATAATATTTCAGGTGACAATGTGAACAAAGCCTTAAACACTCCTGTCCAATCAGCCCAGACTTTACCTGGCAAATGGGAAGAATGAAGTTTTCTGCCACATATTCACCTTATTCAATTCACTGCCATCTTTGCATAAATATTGGCCATTCAAAAAATAAGTCTGATGCCACATATCATAACATTTATAGCCTAAGATAATTTGCAATGCTGGTCCCAAGATGGGCTTTTGTTAAAAACAGAAATATACACACATAAAATGCATAGAGATGGTGGTATAGGTTCTATAGTGATATTTACAGAATACAATAGAATCGGGAGATAAATGGGAAAGAGGAACACAGTGAAAAGGGGAGAGAGAGCGAGAAGAAAAGAGAGGCAGAGAGATTAGGTCACCATGACTACATGACTGGTTGCTCTTCACAAATTTCAATTTGTAATTAAAGTGGTCCCAATCATGATCAGTTTTGAATTGTGTGGCTAATGAATTCCATACGGTGACCCCCTGTACAGAAACAACCACGAGAACAAGCACAAAACCGTCCAGATCCACGGCACACCTACAGTATCGACGGGTGACATATTTAAGGAAAAACCTGAATAAATGAGTGGAGAATCATAACGAATGCATTTGCTTCCATACAGGCACGGATGGCAGGAGAACATTTCTATCCTGATGGGAAGGGTCTCTTCCCGGATGACAATGGCCCCCATCCGCAGGGCACAAGGGGTCACTGAATGGTTTGATAAGCATGAAAATTATGTGAATCATATGCTATGGCCTTCGCAGTCACCAGATCTCAACCCGATTGAACACCTATGGGAGATTTTGGACCGACATGTTAAGACAGTGCTCTCCACCATCATCATCAAACCACCAAATGAGGGGAAATCTTTTGGAAGAATGGTGTTCCATCCCTCCAGTAGAGTTCCAGAGACTTACAGAATCTATGCCAAGGCGCATTTAAGCTGATCTTATTTATGAGGTTTTTATCCCCTACAAATTTCTTCTTCTGCAACAAGGTCAACACCAAAGACTATTCTATTCAAATTAATTATTTTTGTTGCGAAGCACCCCTACGACCGACACTGTCACCAACTCACTCACAGATTCACTCACTCGCGGTTAGCCGCTCTGCCCCCTAGTGGTAACTGTTGTGGATTAATCTATGCATGAAAACTATATATTTTCCAGCGAATGTCTCGCTTTACACAACATTGTGATGTGAGGCGTTTTCCGTGTTTTTATGGGCGAAGGATTCGTACGGTCGAGTATGACTCTCCAGTTCACACTTTGCTTCCGGGACAATAACGCCACCATTTTCCTCCCGTTATTGTGCTCAACGATCTATCCACTTCAAATACTCGTCCTCACAGTGGACATGTGAAAAGAGAGCAGAGGAGACATAGCAGGGACACTTTCTGTCATGCATGTATGTCTGTCTGTGTGTATGTGTGTGCACACGTGTATTCTGTACCTTTCCGTTAACTCGTTATTAGGTTTGTTCGTGGGTTGGGTTGGTTGGTTTGACGAATTTGGGCAGCCTCGGCAAACATGAAGATGTTGTAATGTCATATGTCTTAATGTCACGATGAATGCTTTGCATCTATGATGCTGTGTCCCCCTGTGTATCTAAATTGTGTCTCTCCCAATTGAACAGACAGCAGTACCACTTTGGTCATATGTTACACTGAATTTAAACCAAGAACTACCAACAGCGGTTTCACCGAAACTCACCGACACTCTTGGCAGTAGCCAGGCATTTCAAATGCAGATGGGCAGCCAAGATTCATCCGGGTAGCAACTAACTTGTATAAACTGTAATCTGAAAAACAGACAACATTTGTCATTTCATTTTTAAACTGAGGTATTTACTTGTTTTGGCAGTTGTTAAGAAAAGAAGAAAATTCTGTAGTAAGCATTCAGTCTGCTGATTGTTGTTCCCATGCCCTCGTAAAACCTTCAGTCACAGAGCGATGATACCTCACTGGCGGCTGCTCCTCCATCTCTGCTGAAAGTTGACCAGCAGTTAACTTTTCAGAGCACACTGCGACTGCATAGAGTTTCACTGCTATGGCTTCGCCCCACCCAACTCAGCTCCATAGGCAATGAACCGAATCTCCCTGCTTTGTCGCTGTTGGTAGTTTGTGATGTAAATTCAGCCTTAGACTCTCCATCCATGGGGGAGATGTTGGAGCCTCTTGTTCCAGTTTATGTCCTATCCAAACGGTTGTCCCTCTGAGGTCTTAGTTCGGATCCTCTATCCTTCTGAAAACTGCCAGGAAATTCTTCCCTCCGTTTCTCTGCACTTTCTTCCCTTCCTCTGTACAGGTGCCCAAACGGTTGATGATGATATCCCCTGCCTGCAGAGCAAACAGGATTTTCTTTATTAAAGATTAAAATAAACTATAAAGCTTGGTTAATGTTTGCAATCTTTGTATCCCTAGGCTATTGAGATGGCAATGACTAACTTCTTTTTCGAGTTATTTAATTATAATTTTCTGAACTTTCTAATTAAGAAGCATTTTAATTCATCCTAATTTCATGAATTTCATTTCTCTACCAACAACTCTGGGGCAGTGTCTATATCATCGCCTGGAAAGGCCTTGGCTGTGAATGGTAAGATTAAGGTTAGGGTTAAGCCGGAAAGCGATAGGCTTTTTAGGTCAAAGTTATTACAAGTGGTTTGCAGTTTTGTCAACAAGTGACGACCCACTTCAAGGTCACAGCCAAGGTCCTTCCAGGTAATGGGATTTAGACACTACCCCACTTCTGTTTAGTTTAGTTTAAACCAACATGGGGGACAGCTTGCCACTCAACATATGGTAGGAACAAGTTCAGCTGTATTAAATATCATAATCTACCCCACAATGTAAATCATCTAACACAAGACACTTTTGATGTTAGCTAGCATTAGTGCTAACATTTGCTTCCAAACATCAGAATTAATGTCAGCTACCGAATGTTACAGCTAATGCTAGCTAGTAATAAAGATGCTATTTGTAAGATTTCCTATTGTTTGGAATAAGGACCATGTAGACTCAGCACATACAAATTTAGTGAAATAAGCGCATAACTTCATGGTTTGACAGGTCGTTGAGGATATGAGGACCACTTGGACTCAACCATTACATTACATGCTTATTTCACAAAATTGGTTGTGTCTACATGGTCCTCGTTCCAAATGACTGGAAATCATGCAAATAATTTTAATCAAAGATGGTAATGTTACCAAGTATTAGACTGAACAATATTTTCAAAATGTCCTGGCTCTAGTGTACTTGCTAGATGCTAACTGAAATGGAATGTGCCACATTACACTGTGGGGTAGACCAGGGCTGGGCTCCATTCCAAAGGGGTCATCCCTAAGCCCTACTCGGGTACCTGTTCAGGTAACTGATGCCAAAGGCACTCAGCTGTAAACCGAGAGTCTGTTTTTCCGGAACAGTCCGGAATTGGTCATGCTCCTCTCTTCTAAAATTTCTGGCAGACATTTTTTTAACAAGAAACTGCAAGGTTCAGATAAATGTAAGGGAGTACGAGTGTTCCCTTACAATAAAATACACAAGTAACATACAACTACCATAAAATTGTACTTGAGTGAAAGTACTTAGTTACTTTCCACCCCTGTTGATCGGTCATCTTTTACAGGCATATGACATTTACAGAGAGGGCATTATCAGAGAGTCTGTTTCTTTAAATATCATTATTGTAACTAGGCAAAGAGGAAAATGAAGGTTTACGGCTTTCAACAGCTTCCGTATCTCTCAGGTGCAAAGAATTTCGGGGAAATGTTTGGCTTCACTTCCTGTGACGTTACCATGCCATGTATACTGTGGAAACGGGCACTTTGTAGGTGCCTTTGCAGCGATCAAAGTCAGCCCCCTACATATCGGAATTACACTAAATATGGCAGAGATTTTTTCATACCCTGCAAAGGGCCCTGTGCAGGTACCTTTTGCCCAATCAGAGTGTGCCCCAGGAGAACTGCATGGTGTCAGACACTGGGGCAGACATCTTTGATACAGCTTGCCATTGCTATGACTTGTGGGGGCGAAAATAATCAGAACTCCCTATCGGCATACCAGTTCTTCATCAGGAACCAGAGTGAACAGCGGATGCTCTGTGAAGTGCTTCACAATCCAGAGGTGCACTTCCTCCACATCCGTCATGGTGTACACCAAACCCTGAATCGATGAGCAAAACACACACAATGGTAGATGAGTGGCAAATTAAATTAAAGTTAAATGGTAGATGAAAAGTTCTGCGCTCACAATTAAGTCCAAAGACTGCACAGACGTTTTGGCCTGAGCATCTCAGTTGTTGTTGTTTTATTACAATTTGTTCCCCCCATACTAAATTCTAACTTAATATGACAAGTTTTATCTCTTTGGACTTTATTGTGGACCTTTTCATCTATCCTCTAAGTTTATACATATATTTTTTATAGTAGTACCTAACAAACTGCATACAAAGTGTTCCAAGGTCGATTGAGCGCGGCGTTATCCAGCAAGTCTACAAATAAAATCAAAGGCCTGTTAACCCAGCTGTGTTTTTCAAGTGGATGCTTGACAAACTTTTTCTCATGACGAGACGCAGGTTTCTGTAGAAATCATATGAAGCGTGTACATACTGGGGTGCACATCAGCACAGACTGCAAGCACGAAGACCTCGTTTCTTTTTTTCTCTTCATTTAATCTTTTGACATTTTCAAACAAACCAGCCTGCGTGAATTGGCTTAAATACTCTGAAGAGCAAGGTTCTTTCCAAAAAAGGACAGAAATAACCTAAAAGACAACACTGAGGTTAACCACCTGTGTCGTTGTAGTTTACTTTAGAGCCTGGAGAGATAGTATTATTAGAACGTAGATTTCGTGGAAAAATTCAGCAAATGGCACAATTTCCACAGGAGTGCATATTGGCTCAGTGATACTGCTTTTTCAGCAAGGCCAGGATGACGGGAGCGTGAGAAGAGGGTGTGTGACTAATGGGAGGGTTAATGTCTGACTCTAAACTGTGCCGAATGTCAGGTAGGACTTACACATAATAGGAATGCAAGTATATACACACACACACACACACACATGCACGCATGCACGCACGCACACACACGCACGCACACACACACACACACAGGCGTCCTGGTGGCTCACCACGCTTAGCGCACACCATGTAATTGAGACCTTAGTTGCATGATATCCCCCTTCTCTCTCCCCCCGATTTCCTGTCACTTAGTGTCCTAACTAATGAAGCAAAATTACACAAATATATATCATTAAAGTGCACACACACCAAAACATTGGTCATTCATTCCCCAGCCCCTTAAGTAACCTTAACCTTACCCACCACCACGCCTTAATCTTTACCCAACCCCAACCTTAAACAACAAACCAAAAATCTTTTTTTCCCCCGATTGGGGCCTGTGTTTTTGTCCCCATTGGAGAAGCCATCCCCAATCAACTGTAGTCTGAAATGTGTCCCCAATTTTATAGTAAAGTCAGCAACACATACCCACACACAAACCAAATTAAAGCGGGGAATTGAAAACCCAAATTCAGACAAGGCCTCCATTGTTCCCCCTCTACCCTTCATCTCTCCTCCCTCCACACAGTGTAAAATCCAAGAACTCCACTCTGATCTGACAAGCAGAAGAAGAGGAGGGTGGTTGTACAGAAGTCAACCAGTTAAAAGATACCATATATAAGCTGCTGGTGGTGTAGTTGGAGTCAGTCACTTTCAGCCAATCAATCAAGAGAGTGAATTTCTGAATCTCCCAAAGAAACGGAAAACTTTTTTTTTTTCATGAAAAGTTTACTACATCCCATCTATAATGCAATAATATATATGATTAAAAGTGTAGTGGAAATTTCTACACATCTATCAAATGAATGTTTGAATGAATGTTTCAACTTAATTTATTGATTTGAGAATGATTTGACCCCAATCTGAGTTGTGAAATAGATAAAGACAACCTTCTATCTTCATGGCTTGCTTTTTCTTTATGGAGAAAAGAGTTATTGAATAATCTTTAAAGTTCAAGCCTGTCATGCTTAGGTTCATGGCTCAAACACAAGTGATTGACATGTCAAAGGGTGCAGCACAAAAAAAACAATACAAAAAAATCTGTCCTTGGATTGTTTGCTTTCCTCCCAGCAAACACAATGGCAATTGCTTTCAGTGATTGACGCATTCACTGACCTATCACATTTATGCAAGCATGTCCATTCAGCTGTGTGTAAGGAGGGTCGTTCTAATCTTGAACTAAGAACATTTTCCAAGTAATTGAACAAATGTGTGTCTGCCCAATTCATCTTGTGGACTCAGACTGCTTGCAAATTCACTCTATGGACAAAAATATTATGAACAGCTAAAAGAGAGCAAACTGTCTTTTTCTTCCAAACACCGACTTGAAAATAATGATCTCAATCATTTTTCACACAAATAAATGTAAATGTTGCCACTCTCCATCGCCCATTGATATAACACAATAATGATTCCACCTATAATGATTCCACCTATACTCAATTCATGAACGCTTTTACATTTGGTAAATTTGCTGTTCCAAATTCCTGTTTGGAATAAATAGAAGACAAACTCAGTTGTTAGCATTACTCAAGATGGAAGGCAAAAAAGTACAGTGGAAAATCACAGCAGCAATGGCTGCTTATCACTTATATATGTTGCCAAAACATAACAAAAAAAATTAGGGTCTTGCAGATTACCATATAATTTTGAAACGTGAATCAGGACTTAGTATTCTGCTATTCACTTACCCCAATTCTTAGTGTGTAGGCATACTCTGCCAATAGGGTTGGACTAATGATCCTCCACTTGTGCTTAGTCTTCTTAAAGTGAGGGTCAGGGAAGAGGAAGAACATCTTACTGAGCTGCAGGACATAGTCGGAGACAAAGTAGGCCAATGAGATAATGAGGCTTCAACTTTATCTGCTCTCCGTTAAGAAAAAACATGTCTTCTTTTTGCCATTACTCACTACGACTTACACACATGAAATTTAAATATCTTTCTTAAATAAGGGACTTAATCTCAATGTAGTTACATAATGCATGAGTCAGCAGTCTAATGTTGCCCACATTATATTTTGTTGTTAGTTGTTAGGCAGCCAGAATTGCAAAACTGGAATTTCCCTCCCTTGATTCTTTTTTTTTTGTAAAGATAAAGTTCCCCCCGTGTCTCTGTCTTTGACGTTAAGTATACAACTACGGCAGCGGGTTCCACTAATATTAGTCTGGCTGCCACATTAAAAACCCATTCCAGTAACTTTTTTTTTTATTAGTTTAAATAAATAATGTCACGTAAAGACAGAGGAACGTGTGGATAATCACTGGGGACTGCCGCAGCCTCGGGGGGTCGGCTCTGGGCCCCACTATTCACGAGATGGAAAGAAAACTTCACACTTTAATTAGAGTTATTTTAGGGTTTCAAAAAGTGCAAAGAAGAAGAAGAAAAAAAAATAAAAGGAGCCACATTTTAGGGAGCACAGTGTGTCGTTTCTACACCCAAATCATAAAAGTGGGGCAGGGGTGGAACTTATGGATTTTTAAGTACTAGCCTGGAGTGTTTAGATCAGTGGTGTTCAAAACTATGGGTCGGGACCCAACAGGGGTCCAGATAGGTCGCAGGATGGGGGGGGTGGGGGGGTGTTGAAGGTTGTATGAGCAGCCAGCAGCCTAACAGTAGCCCAACATCCTTATCCAAGCGAAGGACAGTTTGTGAACAGAATACACAGACAATCACTTTCATTATCAATTTAGTACTCTGGAGTTAAAATGAACCCCAGACATTTGGAGGTTGATTCTTGGCGAGTCCCCAGCAAAATAACGTCTCTCATATTGGGTCCTGCCATAAAAAAGTTTGGGCACCCCTGGTTTAGAATTTCTGGCATCTGTGAATAATTCTACCCTTTTTTTTCTTAATAAATTGTTTGCTTTGTTCTCATTATGTAACCTCGATGAAGGTATTGTTTTTTTTTAGCATTAAAAGTTTACTGTTCTCTAAGTGTTGTTGAGTTTCTTCCATTCTTCTACTGGGAACAATTCTGCAATGGCTCCGACTGAAAAATATTTGCCATGAGCCAGCAAGCTGGGAAAATGTCCATTGCTGGCGAGCAAGTAATATATAAATGTAATGTAAAAAAGGAAGTAAAATGGCTGCTGTTCCTGTATGTTTTAGGGATTGAGATTGTCTGCGTGGACGTCCAAAGGACTTAGTCTCTGATGCAAAAGGTGCAGGGCTCAACGGCAGCCTTCGAGTCAGGCCTTTATGTCCATAATGTCTGGCTGTTTGTGGCTCTCAAAAACTTTTACAAACATTCTCAGCTATGCGTTTTGACACTAGATGTGAAAAGAGTTATACTCGTCCACCTTGGTTTGAATGGCATAATTTCCTTACAATAATTCAACATCTTTCATTCATATTTTCCTAAATTTGTGAGTATTTCACCTCAGGCAGCTGCCTGAAGAAAAGCTTTGTACTTGAAATGCCACTTGAAATGCATCGCTTACTGTGTCTTACTCCATGTAGTAAAGACCTTTATTGTCTTCATTTTTGCTTTTGATGCACTTTTTTGTGTTTTTTTGTTTTTTTTACCCGCGCCTGTGAGCATTTAAAAAATCTTCACCTTCACATTCAAGCGGCTTCCAACTTTTTCTTTTTTTTTTTTGCTATTGTGGGCCTTTTTTGGAAGCCCTTATTCCCTCCACCCAAACACTGTTTGTAAGTGTACCACTGTTCAAACCCACGTTATTCTCCATACTCCATGATACATAGGGCATGTAAGGTAAAGTTTGACTGAGGTTACCTACCGTACTTTAACCCTGGCATGCTTGTTTCAACAAAACATAGATTACTACAGCTAATAGGAATGGATAAATGCTCCAACATTAAGCAATTAAATACAGACTTGCATGGCTCCATCACTCTGAGCTGATTTGAAGTTTGGTGTGTCGCTCAATGACTCCATTGTTATGAAATCCTGGATTAAGTTAATTTGTAAAGCCAATGTGTCAGTTAAGGTTAAATCATCCATACGCCTCCAAAATTAATCTCACATCACATGAAAATCATAGGGGAGGCTGATTGCCAAATAAAGAATAGGCACACTCCATTGCTTATAATTAGTACTACTACTGTATGTTACGGTACGTACAGTAATGTTACACATCACACTTAATAAAACATACATTTGTTAAGTCACTGCACATTCAGCGTTGGCAGGCTTTGATATATTGGCATAGTTGAGGTTTAAAAATAAATAAATAAAAATAAATTAAAAAAACACCTATCGAGATGAATTAATACTGTATGTTAGTTAAATGGTGATGGCTGGCCCCCCGTCTTAACTGGCAACCCGGCTCACACATCTTGTGTGCTGCTGTAGGCTGCTTGGTTGTCATGTGACCTCATCTCCTGGCCCTAATCTATGTCTTGCTTGTGCAGAGAAGCCATTATGCTATTTTGCAAAATATAAAACGCCTCGTATCGCTGTGTGATTTATACGTGGAAAGCTACATAGGTCCTTATATTGGAGAGGACCACGTCAGTGCTAATATAAAGCATGTAGAGGGGTAAATGCATGCCGACTGTACAAAATACATTTGGTGATGAAAGGTATTAGTATTTCAATTTCAGCAATCACAGTACAGTTCATGACCTGACAAATCTGTTGTTACTTGCATTATGTATGTTATTGTTCCCTCTTCATTGTTATGGATTTAAATAAATACTGTGATTATTCCCTCTTCATCAGAGTAATAGGCCTGTCGAAAAAAAACCTACTGCTTGTTTTCATCCCCTCATCTGGTTCCTGTTTGAGGTAACATTGCTGAAGTTTAAAGGTATAATCTGCAATGCCATGTGACCAGTGACAGTGACCAGTTGCAGAACAGTGACCACTAAGCAAACGAGCCCCACTTGGTATTGCGCTTTGTTAACGTTTTTGTTTTGGTCTGACATGTGGGTTGGAATTTAGTAACTTATTATTCTGTAAATTTCCCCAGACCTCTCTTGGTAGAGCCTGAGGTGTGGCCAGCAGTAGCAGTAACTTGAGAACACTGATTGTCAACTACATCAAAGCAATTTCAAGAGTCTGGTTACAACCAAGATGGACAAATATAGGCTGAATGTTCTGTGTCTCGAGAGCTCGGCTACATCACCCCCCCCTGAGAAACTCCGTCGGATTATGTCATCTGGCAGAGAGCAGACCTCTAGTGAACTGTAGATGCTATTTCCTCAACTATTTTCAACTGCAGTAAGCCCAACTCAAGGAAAGTTGAGAAAATAGTGTCTGCAGTTCACTAGAAGTGTGACATCATCCAGCAGAGTTTCTCCGGGAGGGGCAGATGCGGCCGAGCTCTCGAGACCCAGAACTCATTGGTACGTTTTATGTCTGATTATCACATGTCCTCCTCACAACAGAACAATAGGATTCTGGTAAAAACTAAATAATCAGCTAAATGTCCCTTTAACTTAAAATGTAACTGAAGTGTGTGACTAAATGGCAGCTAGGCTATAGGAAACCACACCTACCTGTCCCTTAGTGAAGAAGTTGGGCAGGTACTTCATAGCGTTACTACGAAGACAGGCAATGTTCTGGTAGCTGCCCGGGTTTGCAGAGCGCAGTGAGCGGATACGGTCCTGCACGTAGTCCGACACTTTCACACGGATTTCCAGGCCCAAGATCAGCTTGTTTGGGAAAAGTGGAGATAACTCCACTGGGAGGAGAGGAGAGAAGAGCACAGGGAGATACATACAAACACAAAGAGATAAGATGGGGACATTTAACCTGAGAACAGGTGACAAATGAAGAATAGGACAACTTGATGGTTCTAGGTCTTGCTGAAACTGCAATGACAAGTTTGCAGGAAACTGAATTATGTCAGCTGTCCACATACTATACTATCGACATTTGCCAGTAGTGACAAAGTGGCAAAAAAGGCAGCAATTACATAGTTACCTAAAAGCCCTCCGTATCCACATCCAATATCTGCAAACTCAACTTGAGCTGCCCCATCGTCAGACTGGGTGCCAGTTAAGACCTCTGGATACAACTGAGACCAATCCATACTCTCTGGACAAAGGGGACTGAGGGGTCATCGAGAGAAACAGTTGTCAGTGTCGGTGTTGTGTAGAATGTCAGCACGTGTCAATGCTAAAATTGTTTTCCTGTCAATTTATGTTGACTATAACGTTAACCATTTTGCAAACTGTATTAGCTAACTTATTAGCGTTAGAAGCAAAAATACAGGAAACAGACTAAGCTGGTATGGTACAGTAACATTAACTAACGTTACCAAGCTGGCTCAATGCGTAGGGAAGCATACACATCACTCACTATTCAAATGTGTGATCTGCCATTGGGTTTGAATGGGCTCGTTGCCTGTAGTAACGTTTCTGGGGCATCGACAAGCTCATCTTGTACTAAACTGATTATTCAAAATATACTTCAGAGTACTACTTAATTCAATGAAAGGGCTCAAGTCTAGCTTCTCTCCAGTATCAGCACGTTGTCCACGGGTCGCACACTTCTGACGTCATTACAAACTCTACTGGGTTGCCAGATATTGCGAGGGAAACAAGCAAAAACATCCCAAATAGGCGAATTGGCCAAAGAGGGTTCATCATTGAATTGGCTTAACGTTTTCACATTTATTTTCATCTAAAGAATGAACAAGTGTATGATAAAGTGTCTTAGCCCTCGTGAATGACCCTTTGCAGTTGCTACTCTGTTCTTCTGTTGAATTTGGGAAGGATTAGACACAAAAGCATATTTATGCCCTTCACCAGTTGAGCCAAAATATTATGTTCACCTTAAACCGTGCAATGTCAGATACAATTTTGAGAGGTGAAGATTCTAATGATGTAGGGCTAACAATGGCTATTAGGCATTTAAAGCTATGGAGTTCTAGAAATCCGAGAGAATGTTCCAAAACAATAAGGGGTTAAACTGTAGCAATAAGCACACACACACACACACACAAATAAATTCTACCCTAAAACAGGATTTCTGGAGCTGTTCCATAGACATGGAATGGGGACTGAATTTGTAGACAGAATATTTGCTTAAGTTTTTATACCTAAACTAGAATGTAAAGTTTGTGAAGTCGAGACGAAATGAAAAATGCCATTTTTAACCCTTATAGATCACTTCCCCAGTCATGATGTGCACCTATTTAACAATATAAGGGAAAAGATGCAAGCTGTTACTGCCAATGTACAGAGGTACTAAGGAGGGTCATCATACTAGAGACACTCATGATTAAATTTGATTATAATTATCAGGGCAATGATTTCATTATTGAACCATTCTCGATGCATCACGATTTAAAAAAATATATAAATCCCACTCAACACATTGTGATTTTAATTATTGTTTTCATCAGTTTACTCCATAATACCTCTATGTATTGTTGTTCAACTTGTTGTTTGCATACATTTTCATTCAATAGCAGGAAAAACTAGAATGTAAAGTTTGTGAACAAACTTTAAGTTGGTTTGACAAAGCCAAGCTGTAATTGACAGAAAGATGTTAACATTTCCAACAAGCCATACCCCAACTCTCTAATAGTTCTGAGGGGTCAAAGATAGACCAATCAGGAAGTTCACATATGATTCTTTCCTGAGTCAAACAAGCCACCCACAACTCTCTATGACAAACGGTGTAAAAGATATTAAGGATTAAAAATCTGTGAATAAGGGGTTATATGTAGGATGGAGTGATGGAAAAATGAGAAGACAGGTGTGTGTGTGTGTGGGGGGGGTATCAATATTCATTAGTTGGGCATGTCCTAAGTTGTAGGCTCTAGCTTAAAATTTGATAATAGCCTTAATAAGTCTATGAGAAAAAAGGGATGAAAAAACGAGTGAAAGAAAGGATAAAAGTGAGCAATCCATCCATGCAAAAAGCACAAGTGCACCCCACAGGCATACCACAGGCATACGCTGAAAAGGCCTTCAGGCCTCCAATTCCTCCAATTCCACCTAGCAACCATAGTCCTCTTCAGTTTATGAATTCTCCAATCAATGATCATTTTAATTTCTTACCGGTTACAGAAGATGAGGTTCAGGAGATCTTAATCAATCTAAAAGATTCTTCTCCAGGTTATGATGACGTTGACAGTTAACTACTGATATCCATTCATGAGTACATAGTGAAACCCCTATCTCACATTTTCAGTCCTCTTAAACTAAATTGTTCCTCTTGAACTAAAAATAGCCTAGATTATTCCTATTTATAAAGATGATGACCCAGCCGTCATCAACCATTATAGACCCATCTCCATCCTGCCTGCTGTATCAAAAGTACTTGAAAAGCTTGTCTATCAAAGATTAATTGAACATCTTAATTAGTACAATATTATATATACACATCAGCTTTGATTCAGAGAGAGATATTCAACATATATGGCAATTGCACATCTAATTAATGAAATATACAAAGCCAGAGATAGAAAGGAAAACACTATAGGTATGTTTTTAGACTTATCAAAGGTATTTGATGCAGTCAATCACCATATTCTTCCTCAGAAGCTTTCACATCTTGGAGTAAAAAACAATGCATTGCTCTGGTGCACCAGTTACCTTAAAGATAGACAGCGGTTTGTATCCTATAATGGAACCAATTCTCCCTTTCTTCCCATACCCTGCAGCACAAGGCTCAGTTCTTGGGCCCTAGTTGTTTTTGATATATGTTAATGACCTCCCCAATGTCTCAGACAAGCTGTCTAAAACGTTACTTGCAGATAACACAAGTGTATTCGCATAAAGATCCTGACACCATCATTAAGGTGTTAAATGAAGAACTCAGTAAACTGACTATTTGGTTTAAGTCCAACAAACTGTCACTTAACATAAAATAAAATAAAAAAATAAAAAAATAAAATAAAAAATGTTGGTCTTAAATCAGGGATTTTTAACTCCTTGCCAAAATGAATAAAAAATAATTAATCAATATACCCATAACTCATATGTGTTCTACACAATTCCTTGGCGTTCTGCTTGAGTTCTACCATAACCATGAAAATGGCTGAGTATTGGTATACTAGGCAAAACCCATCACTCGATCAACACCTAGGTTGCCACTATGTTATATTATTATATGGTTTATCCGTATATTAATTATTGTAATATAGCTTGGGCTAGAACTCATCAGACCAAACTTGAGCCCATAAACCATCTTCAGAAACGAGCACTAAGAATAATAAGTTGTGTACATCAAAGCCATTCCTCTCAACCTCTATTTTTTTCATTTAGGTGTCCTCAGTGTTTATCAAGTGAACCATCTCCAGATTGGTCTTTTGTTCATAGTTCCTTAAAAAGAACCCATCCCCCCTTTTTTTTCATAACATATTTACATACAATTATCAATTCCATAATTATTCCACACGTTGCTCTTGTCTCCTTAGACCCTGCCATTCCTATACTTCCCAATCTCAGTTTAATGTATTCTACTGAGGGTCCAAAATGTGGAATTCTCTGCCTTTACATTTTTTGAATTTGTCTTCACAGCAGCTCAAAAGAGCCTTGAAATCCAATCCATATTTTCCTTGTCATACAAGACCAAAGGCCTATTGTGAGTATTGCTTTCTTTTTTTCTCCTTTTTTTGTGGTCATTACTTGTGTTTATTTTCTTTTTTAGCTTGCTTGTCTTATGAAAACTCTGAGCCGTATCACATTAGTGTATACTCTTAGTCTGTTAATGAAAGTGTTTGTGTATACTTGTATTATGCATGTATTATGAATGAGTGTTCTTGATGTGTTTGTATGTGTGTGTGTGTGTGTGTGTGTGTGTGTGTGTGTGTGTGTGTATTATGACTATGACTGATTCATTATATTTGTGTAATTGATGGGTGTTTATGGGATGCATTGTTGTCAAGTGTTATGTTAAACTATATCTCTGTATTTTATTATGTCTAAACTTGCTGATAGATACATACAAATTGTTTATTCTACATTGCTGTAATGAGTTCCTGTAATATGTGTAAATAAAGAAACAAACAAACAAACAAGATGCCCAGCAATTTTGAAGCTAGTAGCTTCAAAGCTGTAGGAGAAGTAGCATTGACAAAAAAGGCAATTACACTATCAGTAAGTTGGCTTTGTCAAGCCAACTTAATAAACACCATAGTAGTGTTATCAGGACGCCATCTTTCCCAATTAAATATCTACAGAGCAGCTCCAGACTTTCCATCTTAAACACATCCTTGGGCATGCCTAAGTGAGGTCTTGCCTGCCCTAGTCTCTAAATCAAACACACCCACTCTTTACACTGTGCCAGCAGTTGTTGCATGTGTCCATGTAACTACATGAGATTCCAGACTTGGACTGTTATAATTTCCCATGGTGTACTGTAGTTTGAAGCAGTTAAGATTTAGTAAATATTAATATACTCTTCATTGTGAGGTACAGTAGATAGTAGTTTGGAGTTTGTGTCTTAGTTCTTTTGCTTCTGTCTTTGAAGAGTGTCATGTTATTCTTTCCTGGTTGGGTCTTCTTGGATGACGACTTACCGTAACCTGAAGGCACAAAATTCAAGTTAAAACACAAAACCAGTTCTGTGAAATCCTGGAAATTATTTGCATTGGCCACCGGAGGGGTGCAACTTTTGATGAGATGATGTGATGATAAAAGCGAGCAGGCATTTCCCAGCTCAATTTTGAAGATTTCAGCTGTTTTTCGGATAGAGAATGAGGTAAGCCGAAGTGTACAATATAATCTGTACAAAGAATGTAAAGTGCACTGGAATACAATTATGGCCCTGTAAACTCTCTTTAGAGTGACAATCTAGAACATTTTCATATTAATAAATGTCTATTTTGCCACTCTCTATGACCCATTGATATAACACAAAAGTGATTCTACCTATAACCAGTTCATGAATATTTTTACATTTGCTGTTCTAGGCTTTTCTGAACAGTGGTGTCTGGTAGGACATTCCTGGGAAAATCATCTGGCATACAGGAAGTGATGTGTTTTATGTCACCAGCAGCAAAAACAGTTTGTTTGGAATGAATAGAAGACTAACCATGTAGTTACCATGAATTTTCAAGATGGAGAGCAAGTCAGTACAGTGCAAAAAGCAACAGCAATGATCGCTTATCACCATTAGATGTCGCCAAAACAAACAAAAAGGAGGATCTTGCGGATTACCTCTTTAAAGATGAAATAAAATAAATAAATGAATAAATCATTTGTAACATACTCAGATTCCTTTATTGCAAAAGATGAATAGAACTTTTAGATTTTAATTTAAGCATTCTCATTTGAGCATGTGTCATGTCCATTAAAATGGGTTTATCAGACTTTCTTTTTTTGTCTGATAGTCAAGGCTACACAAGGGTAAGAGCTCAAGTGCAGCAGATCATAGTTGACCCTCTGACAGAAAGAAGTAGGCTGACGTGTGTGTGTGTGTGTGTGTGTGTGTGTGTGTGTGTGTCTGTGTGTGTGTGTGTGTGTGTGTACTTGCGTATCATATATATGTGTGTTTCTGGCCATGTTTTCGAGTAAAGTTGTGCTGCAAAGGAGCAGATATAGCCTGAGCTC
>OMKL01137499.1:0-21326 GCA_900302295.1 Parasudis fraserbrunneri
CCGGAGATGGAGGGCACCTATGACCTGTAAAATGCATCTGTTGACCCCCAAGGTCATCCTGCTCCCGCGCTCCAAACCAACTGTTATTCTAAAGGCCCCGGCTTTTCTGCTTGCCCCGCTTTTACACCCCTTCAACCCACCCTCCCCCCACAACCCATAACATTACCCTTCCCTTCTGTAGTACCTCAGAAAGAGAGGACATATAGAGAGGGATGGGGACATAATAAATGTATTCACCTGCCAGGCTTGTGTGAACTCAGCTCTGCACATGTACTGTAAGTAGGAGGGCTAACAATGAAACAACTCTGAGGTTTCCATGTGCAGCTTTCTGTTGCTCTAGCAACTTGCTACATATTCTCCAGGTGAGTGAAAAAATTAGCATCAGGAAATCTATCCTCGTGACGTCAAATGAATTCTGACAATAGATGAGGAGACGATTCATGTCACAGGTAAAGGGGAATAAAAACACAGCTGTATGCTGAAAGTGTGAAACGGGGCGACTGATGCCGTGTTTTGCTCTGCACTGTAAACAGAGAAATCGAGGAACTCAGCAGAACAGCTTTGGAAAAGTGAAAACTCTGGCCCCACTGTGTTTCCTTCAGCACTTATAATTGCGACCTCAGAGATTTTTTACAACTGTCAGGAAAGAAAACCTGGTTGAAAGAGAGAGACTGTGATACAGCTTATCCATTGGGCACCTGGGACAGGATACCGCCTTACTTTGAGAAGCCCATATCCAGGCAGACTTCCTCTAGGTATTTGGTGGTGAAAATGTGCTTCCAGCGTTTGAGCAACAGGCATTCCAAAATAAGATGGACACGTTCAAACCTCTGAGTATTTCTCTTCAAGACTGGGATATTTCACCTCCCTCTCTCCCCTCCCTCCCAAGGTCAACAAAGCAACGGTATTGAGTCAGGGAGGAAGCAGATCTGAGGAGATAAAAACATTTGGGTTACATCCCTGAGGATGCTCTGTACCCTGACTTGAAACAGGCTTCCACCTCATTCTATCCTAGTGACAAAACTCTTGATATATGTGATTCTGAGAAGGGAAAAGTCTTGTCCGCAGGGGACACTGACATATTTCCAACACTTTGATATATTCTGAATTCTTACAGGTTGCATGACATTGGAATACTTTTTCCTTTTTCTAGTACAGACGGTTTTATGGAAAATGATGCAAAAGAGGATCTTAACACCCCTCGTGCCCACAGACATGCAGTGTGTTTCTCATGTCTGTTTGTGTGCTTTTGCTTTTGCTCTTATTACAAAAAGCTGTGATGAAGTTAGTAGGTTTTTTGCATCAGTATTAAGCTGTACTGTTACAGAAATCATACATGTTTTACTACTGAAAAATTAACATGAACACAAGGTAATTACAACTTGCTTTTTTGCATTTTGCTCATTATATGTAAACACATATTAGCATGTACTTCTTAAGAGCGGTCAGCACCTCTGGAGCAGTTAAGGGTTCAGTGCCTTGCTCAAGGGCACTTTGGCAACAATGGTGGGCTCCATCGATGTGATAACAGCTACCCTCCAGTCACCACCACACAGCTGGAGATAGCCCCTCCTATCGGTGCAGAGGACCAAACCAGCAACCTTTTCGGTCACATCAGCTTCTATATCTCTAAGGCCTACAGTCTACTGCAGTTACCCTTTAGCCTGATGACTATAAATATAACTTTAACACTTAAGTTCATATATATTTATGTATATATACATAAATAACAATGTCCAGACAGTTTTGGGTTGTGACGTCTGCACGAGTTCCCCACTATGACAGTTTGTTCTACCCTTTGATTATTGATGACACAGCTAATTGTTGATGAAGGAAAAACCATTTTGCACCATCGCTATAGGGGGACATATTGAATAGTAATAGGTTTTCCTATTTTGACTGCAGAAACCACTTTCCCAGTCTTCATGGCCTCTGACATGTCCCTTATTAAATCCCCTAAGGCAGTCAAAGCTGACCTGAATGCAGAATGACTGACCAGAGAATGTAATAAACCAATAAGGACAGGAGTCTGCCCTTTTTAGATGGGAAGCACCTATATGACTGCCAATGTCACTAACTCACTCATTCAGTCAGTCAGTCAGTCATTCATTCACACATTCATTCAGTCACACACCCTTAGCTGCTCTGCCCCCTAGTGGCGTCCCACAAGCATTAGGTTGACATCAATGTCAATCACACTTACACACTCAATCACACTTACACACACTTATGTAAACACAACATCGACAGCGCTAGCCATCTCAAGACCACAGTATACTTGTCATGCAGGCATGCTTTTGTAGTTAACACTATGCACTAGCAAGCATTGTGTTGTGATGATGAAGAGCAGTGTTAAATCATGGATTCGTTTTGTATTGTGGACGTGTTGAGAGAGATAGGGATAGATAGAGCTACTGTATGTGCGGGTGCACGGTAGATGGATAAGTTTTGTATTGTAAGCGTGTTGAGAGAGAGAGGGATGGATAGAGCTACACTAAGTGGCCAGTTGCGCATCGCTACATCAGCTGGAGAGAGAGATGGAGATGGAGATAATGTAGAAATGTTGCTGCTGCGTTTACAGAGTTTTGAGTTATGATTGCAAATGATAGCCATCTCAAGACCACAGTATGAACGCAGCACCAACCTCACACTATGCGAGAATGCTTCGCATCTATGCTGTCACCTGCTGTGAAATTAATCCTTGGCTGGTGAAAACCAACACATAGCTGGCATCTATACACAATATCTCATCAACAGATTCATCACATCTACTATATAATTAACAAAATGATTTCTGACACACCTATGTTGAAACTGTCTTAGGTCAACAGAATATCTTCTTCAAAGTACATCAAAAAACACGTTAGGTGTCAGCGGTTTGGCAGCCATTCTCCTCAGGAGGCCACACTGATGACATCCAGCGATGACTATTTCTATTTAGAATCTTTGGTTTGCTCTTGTCATGTGAATAATTCAGCTTGCCATTAGATTAAAGTTATGCAGCCTCCAGCTCAGACTGGGATAAGAGTACTAGGATTGCTCCCAACCCATGGATTTTTGCTCTCTCTCAACAGCAAACACGCAACCACTCTGGAGAAATTCAGGGATCTTTAAATAAAGACACAAAGACAAAAAGTTGTATTTCTTCATTTGCATTTCTTTCTCAATTTATTTCTGGTGAGAACAGACTCCTTATAGCGCGGCACTTTGCCCCTTGATTACACAACACTGTCACATACGGTTTTGTCACGTTAAAGTATTTATGAACATAAAAACCCTTGGTCCAAGCTGGGACCTTTTGGCACTACATCATGCCCCACACATTTCCTACACAGCACATCCTGGTTCTACAGTCAACAGAGAAATATGAAAGCAGTATGAATTAAAAATGCTTGGCACACCAACCATTAATTTCTGTAAATTATTATCCTGTCAAGTTTCACAGCAGTATTTTATTTGAACATCAGTTTAAATAAACCATTAATCTACTGTAGGGATACAAAACCCATAAAACATGTAAACTAAAAAAAACTCAACATTTCTTCTTCATTCATCAGTGGTACGGCCCTCTGTAATTGTGTTTTTGCCGAGATGTTCTTTTTTCTTAACGTACTGTATCTGCTTAAACCTTAATTACAAAGGTAGAGGAGAGGTAATAGAATATGGTGCAGCTCATCACATTTAATAGTATGACTCATCATTAACACTTGGCAACTGGCGATCGATGCGACGTTAAGTGAAAAGAATACTTGAAAACAAGGCTGGAGCAGCAACTAAGTGCTCTATCAGATAAAGGAGAGCCATAACTCACAGTGGAGGATGGGGGGGGGGGCCTGCTGGGTGTTTTTCTCTGTCTGTAGATGGGTCAGATTACTCCTCATCAGCGTCGCTCTCCAGAGGACCAGACAGCCAGCACCAAACAACTATCTCCCCTCTCTCTATAGCGTACATGGTTCAGCTTGACCACTCTCAGTCGCAATCATCACCATGCATCTGTTAAACGATTAATCGGTTGGTTTAGTTTTAGTCGACCATGACTTTGTTAGTCGATTAGTAATTTTTTATGCTTTTTTTCCATTCTGAATGAGTTGTTTCCTGAAAAATAATAAGCACATCTCTGGTAAGCACTAGATTTAAAGAGATTCTGCATGACTGAATGTGGGAATCCAAATTTATCCAGGTAATTACTTAAAGCTGCAATAACATTTTTCTGACCACTGGGGGGCTACAAGTCGCCACTATAAACAAACTCCCATTTCCCAAAATGAAAGCCTCTCCACGTATCAACATAAAAATGCCTAACTGGCACAATATTGTTATAACTAAGAGATTTGCTGAAAAAAAAATATTTTTGTGAATGAATTACAAGATTTCAACTACTAAACATACAACTTTCTCTTGGGCATTTCCTGGTTGTTAAACAACCTACAAACACAATAAATACGGTTCAGACAGCACAATATTGATACAATAGAGATTCACTGAAAAAAATACTTGCATAGGTTTATAAAATAGGCGGAGCTAAAGCGCGGGCTGGGTTTTGTCAACAAAGAAAGGAGATGACGGAATAACAACAGACTGGCTGCTAGTAGCTTGGGTTGTTTGAGTAGTGCCTCAAGGAGACCTTCTGATGGCAGGTGGTCATAAGAAGTTTTGAAAATGTGAAAAATACTGTCAGAAAATAGTTATTGCAGCTTTAAAATTACTTACTAGAACAGTTAAACCTAAAGAAATCTGTTGGTGGCTGGTGTTATAGTGTACTGCAGAAATATATATTGCATATGAGGTAGGCTACACACTAGTAAGTTGTTAACTCAGACATTTTTATTTGACATATTCTAAAAGCAGCTTGTAAAAGTGGGTCAGCACAGGTAATGTCTAGTTGCAAAAGTAAGCACACTTTATAACTCCGGGCATGTATCCAATGACAGAGTGCTTTTGCCTGCAAGACACTTTTGCTACTTCATTACTTGACTAAACCGTCAAAGATGTCCTTTTGCAATCAAAATAGCCTCAGAAATCCATATTAAGCCAACGGAACAGAGCAGAGGAGGAAGGAGGTCCATGAACGCTACAGTCTGCCAACAGTGTTAAGTATTTCATGCTTATTGTTTCTGTCCCAAGGCAATGAAGATTTTGAATCTTTAAAATGTACAGTGCTGTAATACTTGCAAGCCCTTCATCCACAACCCTGCAGGGGATGCATGCACTGCCAAAGACATTGGTTGCCATGGTAACTCCGACAGCACCTCCCTATAAAAGCTCTAATTGATAACCGTGGATTGCGCTGAAGAATTGAGCATCATGCCTACAACACTTGTGTCACATACAAAGTCAGACAAAGCCAGATCAAGCCCACGTGTATCCCCATCAGTCTGCCCATGCCAAGTTTAATGCCATGCCACTGTGACAAATTTACCCAAAATCCTTATCAAGCTGACAATACACACCTCAGGAATACTCATTTTTACAGTAAAGCCGAGTATACCTATTTTTATAAACCTACTTGATTTTATGTTTCATGATAATAATAAAAAACGACACTAGCATTGTGCTGAAGCTCAATTGGCATTAGGATTTAGCTTTGTTGATGAACACAAAGCAAAGGCTATGTTGAGGCAAAACTATGCTTCACTATGAGCTTTTCCCCCTCATTCTTGGCTGCCACATGTCCACACTGTCTCTGAAATTGATGAACCTGCCTCTCATTTAGTTATGCCTGCTATCAGTCTGCTAAAATGACTTGAGTAAATCAGCTTTCTGTTAGAAATATAATTAGAAATGATTTTTGCATTTAGTGCGATGGCATTACGTCCAAGCACATCAATAAAGCTTTAACATAAATCTTTTTTATGGTCAGGTTTCAGCAGCAGTGCTAATGCTGACAGAGAGAGAAAAAGTTACATACAACACTTTTTGAGAAGAAAAATAAGCTAGAATCCGCAACAGCTGCGACCGCGTACGCTTGTGCATGCATTCACATACACACACCCTCACACAAACACTTGACCTCCATGCCAAATTTCAGCCTCCACTAGAGGGTGGGGACACTTTTGTGGCCCAACCAACCAACAGAAGAAGCTATAGAGCTGCTGGTCGCCGCTAAAAAGCCTTTGTCTCTTTCTGTGAAGTAATGAATATCTGCAGTGAGTTGGAGCAGACAGACACTGCTCTAATCATTCAGAGGTCAGTCTGGAGACTGATATCCCTGGACACTATGTCTGGCAGACGAATGGAAGAACACAGATAGAATTGGATTTTTATGAATCGATTAATAAAAATAAGTCAGCAGGACGGGGTAGAAGTGCCTGGGAAGGGGAGGACTTTCAATATATTCTCCACTCTATAATCTTTATTGCGTGTTTCCAAATGTAAATCCTGTATGCTACATTCATACTCCAATTATGAATCTCCTATAATAAAAGACAAATAAGAAATTCTACAGAAACTTAGATCTCAGGTCAGACTGTCCCCAGAGAGTAAATAGAGCAAATGAGGTGGGTTGAACTTTTCGCTGTCGTGTGCAACACTGTCACAACACTGTCACAACACTGTCACAACACTGAACACTGAACAACACTGTCACAACACTGAACACTAAACAACACTGTCACAACACTTAACAACACTGTCACAACACTGAACAACATGGTCACAACATTGAACAACACTGTCACAACACTGTCACAACACTGACAACACTGTCACAACACTGAACAACACTGTCACAACACTGAACAACACTGAACACTGTCACAACACGGTCACAACATGGTCACAACACTGAACAACACGGTCACAACACTGAACAACACTGTCACAACACTGTCACAACACTGAACACTGTCACAACACTCAACACGGTCACAACACTGTCACAACACTGAACAACACTGTCACAACACTGAACAACACTGAACACTGTCACAACACGGTCACAACATGGTCACAACACTGAACAACACTGTCACAACACTGAACAACACTGAACACTGAACAACACTGAACAACACTGAACAACACTGACAACACTGAACAACACTGTCACAACACTGAACACAGATCAACACTGTCACAACACTGTCACAACACTGAACACTCAACAACACTGTCACAACACTGAACACTCAACAACACTGTCACAACACTGTCACAACACTGAACACTCAACAACACTGTCACAACACTGAACACTCAACAACACTGTCACAACACTGTCACAACACGGCACAACACTGAACAACACTGTCACAACACTGAACAACACGGTCACAACACTGAACAACACTGTCACAACACTGAACAACACGGTCACAACACTGAACAACACTGAACACTGAACAACACAGTCACAACACTGAACACTGAACAACACTGTCACAACACTGAACAACACGGTCACAACACTGAACAACACTGTCACAACACTGAACAACACAGTCACAACACTGAACAACACTGAACACTGTCACAACACTGAACAACACTGTCACAACACTGAACAACACTGTCACAACACTGAACAACACAGTCACAACACTGTCACAACACTGAACAACACGGTCACAACACTGAACAACACTGTCACAACACTGAACACTGTCACAACACGGTCACAACACTGAAGACTGAACAACACTCTTCCCACACTTATCTAATCATGACTCTTCAGAGTCTTTTGGAAAGTCTAGCACCATTAATCTTGGGGGAGGCCTACGATCCAAACTTATTTAAGGGCCAAAAGCATTAAATTTTTTTCCTCTGCAAAACCATTTCCCTAAATGGATGAAAAAGCATATTTTGTCACCAGGCACCTTGTCTGTCTGGAGGGAGACTGAGACTGTACTTGCACCTAGGAGACCTCTTGTTCTTTACAAAGCTGGTTACAGGTATGGCAGGGTGTATAACTAAAATGGTGGAAAGCACAGGAAATGGGAGTGAAATGAACAGATTGAATGGTGAGATCTAACAACACGGAGGAGAACAGGGAGTGAGTGAGTAGGCATCACTTAAAAGGATGGAGCCCCCGTCATTATTTATGCATTCAGAAGTCAATTACACACTGAACACAGCACTGGCAGTAAATATGGATCCAGGTTTTTACGTGACACCCCACTTTCTCCTTCAAAGGCTTTAAAACACAAGTGTTGTTGCTGTGAGAGAGAGAGAGTTATCACACTTCATTGTTCTTGAAGGAAAATAAAATAAAAACAAGATAATGTTACATGTTGGAAAGAAAGGGTAATTTGCCATTTAAGTCAAGGTATGCTGTACATTCTCTATCTTGATTTTAATCATAATGCAAGTGTGGAACCAGTAGGGGTGGGAGGAATAGAAAAAAATCCAGAATCGATTCACAAATTCCAAAAATCTATTTTCAGTTTTCAGTCTTGTAATATGGTTTCAACTTTCTCATGACCTTACAACAATAAATTATTAGCTTGCTAAATCCTACAGGTTAGCCAAGAAGAAAGACTCACACAATATATAAGCTTTGTAACATAGAGGCTAAAAGCAATCTAGCAATCTATTGATTTGCCTCAATAATCGTGATGAATCAAAATCGAGTCATGACATTCTCAAAGATTCTCACCCCTCGAAGCCAGTGTTTTTACAAAGAAATCTGAAGAAGAATATCAAATTTAATCAAACAAGCTTCCCCACACAGTGGCACCCTTGGGAAGGACACCTAAATTGCATCCGGCAAAATCTGGAGAATGAACCCCATATGGCTAATGGATGTGGATTATGATATTGTTTTCCAAGGTGCTAAAATGTGCTGTCCTTCAGATGTTACACCGCCAGACCTCCACAAATCATTACTATGGGGATAATAGAGCACATACTTGATCAGACCCAGGAGGAATAGAATGCAGAGAGAAAGGCAGATCAGTCTGTGAATAATGATTACGGTCACCTTAGCCATATATCACCAGCAGTCTCAGTGAGATGACTTGGATAACGGTGTCAGCCCAGAGGACTGACAAATTTCTGCACCATCCTCAGATTTCATTCCCAAAGAAAAGTCACCCCTTCCTCTCTCTCTCTCTCTCTCTCTCCCTACATAATTGCATGGTATAAGGCAAGCAATTAATCCCTGTTGTAGCTAGATATCAAAATACGTCTTGGTAAATTGGTTGTTGCTGGTTGCTTTTTTTGGACCACTATCATAGATCAAGACTGATGATGACACAGCGGTGTATTTCCACTGGGTGTGTGGGTTCGCAGTACGTAGCTTATCTGTTAAGTTATCAAGAACCAGTAACCAAGGTCGTGTTAGTAGGTGGGTGTCATCGCTTGAATATTGGATGCATTCAATTAGTGCTTTTGCTGGGCCAAACATGAATAAAATGTAATAACTCACTTGGGTAGGGGGGAATGAGAGAATTGATGCACTGGAAAGGACGCTGTAAAATCTGAGTGATAGGGTACTCTCTCTCTCTCTCTCTCTCTCTCTGTCTTCCTCTTTCTTTTCTTTTTTTTCTTTCTTTCTTCACAGTTTTACAGTACTTGGCAGCCTCCTCAGCCAAGTCCTTTGTTTCATCAGCCAGAGCTGGGTGCCCATTCGCTACTCCCAGAAGGTCAACAGAAACTGCCCTGCGCTTTCAGGCAAAAAGCCTCTTTCTTTCCTCAATGCCCGTTGCTGCCCTCTACCAACAGGAGTCATTAAGATGAATAGAACGATGTGGTGTCCTGCCTACCTCTTACTGTTTTCCATCATGGCCTTTATTATCTTACATTAGACCTCTGACAACACAGCAGTCTCAGATTCATCTGTGTGTACTGGGGGTGAAACAATCTCAACACAGAATCGAAAATTTTAAAAAAACAAAAAAACATTTACCTTCAATAGTTTATCGAAATTCTCCTTCTCTCGTTATCTTCCCTAGGTCTCTCGTTTTTTTTTCTCTGTTTAACTCGTGAACTTAGCATAATGTTTAAAGGACCATACCAGTCTTTTTGACATGTGGGTTCCAAGTCATTCTTGCCTTGATATAAAAATCAAAGCACCCTTCTTTTTTCATAATCTTTTACAGTTACTCAAAAGTTATCACATTTGACTAAATGCCATGCTAACCTCTTATGTGTCACTTGTTTTCAAAAGGTTTTGCCATTGTGATATAATACAGTATCTGAGGAAGAATTCCTCTTCTCCCTCTTCAGACACCGTATTAAGGCATAATGGAAATGAATGCACCTCAGATGTTAGCATGGCATTGTAGTCAGATGTGGTGACTTTCATGTGTTTATGTTGTGTTTAAGACACATTTTCAAATACAATGAAAGCCAATGGCAGAAAATAAGTAACATTTTTCACTAACATAAAAGATTATGAAAAAAGAAGGGAACCTTGATTTTTGTGTCAAGGCAAGAATGACTTGGAACCCACATGTCAAAAAGACTGGTATGGTCCTTTAAGGCTCATTTTCATTGTTTACGACTTCGAAATAAAAATAAATAAAAATTCTGAGCAAAACCAAGCTGTGTAGTATAATATAATTAGAGCTCTGTAGTATTAATATATTTTTATGCATAAAGAATCGAAAATCGAATCGAATTGTGATGTCAAAATCGGAATTCATATAGAATCTGAAAATGTGTGTATCGTTACACCCCTTGTGTATACTGGATGTGAGGTAGAATGGAGACTTCTATAACATCCATCCTTTACTCCAAATTTCTACTTTTTTTCTTTTTTAAATCTACGTCTACTGCACGTCCGAGAAGCTCAGGGGCTGTTCGGTGAAGTTTGTTCTTTTGAAACAATGCAAGAGCAGGATTGAAATGAAGAACAGAAGGGAGGCGAGAAGCTTTGGGTTAAGATACAATAGGAGCGGAGCTGTGGTCGTTAAACCACTGTGGAATATCCAGTAAGACATTCTAATATACAATGTCCCTACTTATAGTCCCAACCATTAGTCACTGCTGGTGTACTGAATGCCTCTTCATCTTAATTTTCACAGAGCGTCACAGAGATTTTGGCACTTAACTAATTACAAAAAACCCGATTAGAAAATAAATGCTGAGTAATGATGACAGCTATCCACACACAAAATAGCACCCGTGGACAGTGACAATACTAAATTGCCCACATAGAGATATGGCTGAAGATACACTGGGATTTTCACAGACAAGCAGAACAAAAACAAGTTTGGAAGTAATGCTGCAAGCAAAGAGACTGTGTGTGCATGGATATGAGAAGCAATATCCCTATTTTAATATGGTCTGAATCTGACAAATAAAGCAGGTCAAGACCAGGGTGATTTTATATGTGCACTACACCTGGTGGTGCCTTCCTAATAATAAACACAATGGTTTGCTTTCTGTTGCTCAAAGGAGCTTGGAAAGAGTTAACATGTGCTGAATGCATTAAGGACATTCTGGAGGTGCCAGTGAAGCCACTGGATCATAATTCCTCATTTCTGGATGAAAAGTTCGGGAGCAAAACTTTAGGGAAATGGCATTAAAACTAGTTATACATGATTTACAGCTGCATTTCAATATAATGTCTCTTCAACTGCAGTTTGTTCTGTCAAAAGGTCACCCATTGAATTAATGACTGGGCTGTACTAAATAACTTCAGCCAGATAAAATAGAGGTATCCACCTGATTAAGTCCAATGTGCAGGTTGTCAGAGGCAACATCATCCAATTAAATTGCATTCAAATAAAAACATTCAGACAAGCACTAGCATGTGTTCATAGAGGTTTTCTCGAGGTAATAACACGCATTGCATTCTCCCCGAAATTAATATTCAGCTACAGCCATATACTTAGAGTAGCCTACCAATATCAAACAACTTTTCTTTGCAGATAAACGGTGTCACTTTAAATCCGCAATTTTCCTCACATTTGCAAATAATTTCCAGCCAAATGTGCCATTGCAAATACGCACCTGGGAAGAATACTGAATATCGTCTTAATTGAGCCCATTCTCTGACAAGGATATTGTGTTTGTCTATGTCTTGTATTCCGAATAAGATTTTGCGCAAATGGATGGACAACACGCCCTGAAAATATCCAGAAAGAGATGTTTACTATTTACCTGTTCGGCATCCTCCACGGGACACGGCTTCTAACCCTCCAACGAAACGCTCAAGAGGAACGGCCGAGATGCAGTAGAGGTCAGGAAGCGTCCCCACATTTCCTCCGGAGACTGGCAGGTGCAGCGCTGTCTCAAACATCAAACTACACACTTTTGCGAAAGTGATACGCTGCCGATTGGTTTCATGAATTGTTCGGATACCTGGATGTTTGCAAGTGGGTTTAAACTAAACAACCATTGGATACTCGACTCGGGACCTGCGTGCACTTCGGTTTTGTAGACAGGTACGGGATTCTGCAGAAAAAAAGCAAATTGTCACGTGGACTTCTTAGCAAACCATGATATGTCCCGTCCCGCGTTAAATGTGTTGGTAGATAATTTCTCGTCTTCCATTTCAGGGAACCTGATGAAATAGCCTACTGTAATGAAGAGTGCATTCAAGCTTTTTAGCTCTAGCAATATTTGAGCAAACTCAAACAAGCCGACCCGTGTGGTAGGAAGAGGAAAGAGGTAGCGTTAGCTGACTTCTGATAGATGCTGATATGAGTTGGGGCGTGTTCGTCGGAGGAGGGAGGTGGATGCGCAAAAGCCCAACCCTTTGGGGAGATGTTGAAAAGTTTCTGAGCAAAAGTGCAGACAAAAGCTCCCGCTCTCCCTTTCTTTCTTTCTCTCTCTCTCTCTCGCTCTCTCTCTCCAACCCATCTCCCATATACGAGCAGAGGATGAGCCAGCTTGATATGGTCAGGAGGAGGCATGGCTGATTTCCATACCGCTGAAGTGGAGGATAACACAGTACCATGCCATAACAATATTTGGGCTCAAATTATTATGTCCAGCCTCTCAAGTAAAGCATCAGTTTGTTGCCAGCTGACTCAAAACATCTCAAGTAATAAATGGCTCGTTTCGCTTGCTGAGTCGCTTATCGCTGGTGCTTCATCTGCTATAGTTAGGTCACAAAAGCTATTTGAGGAAGTCTGCATGTCTGTGGTGCTCATAGCTGCCAGATGGTTCTGCGTTGGAAGAACTTTCAATTATTCAGTCACCCCAGAGCAGATTGAATCTGTCATGTGTAAGACAACTTGGCTGGCTTCTTCCTGTGCTGGGGAACACCACTGGATGAGAGCTGTTGCCAGTTTATGCAACTGCACACACCCACATCTCACTAATGCACTATTTGGGCTCAGCTCAAAATTTACTGCAGCAGTTATGGATTTATTTTTGAGTTCAGAGTGTGTTATGCTTTCACAGTAAAGGATGAGAATCATAAATTATTCACCTTATCCAACTTTTATATTTGAATACTAAGCACATAGGGGGTACTTGCACATATAGAAACAAGCAGTTAAGCTTTCTAATAGAGACACAGTATAATAAGTGTTTGCCCCATTCTCTAATGCATCAAATAAAGTCAGGATGTGTCGAACCCAATTATGGAAATTACCAAAAGTTGGAAAAGAATGAGTGAAAAGCCATAAAACAAAACATTGTCATAAATTCTCTAAAAGATATCATGTGAGTCCATGAGACATTTAATGGACTACAATTACCATATTGGCCATTAGTGATATTAGAGTGAAGCTTTACTGATGGCCGGTATGATGATTAGATCCATATTTTAACATGATAGCTCCTGTCACATTAACAGAACTACTGACACCATGCATAAATGCCTTTTCCAAATATTGTCATGCGATGTATCACCGCGTGGTACCGCATATATTACCATGATATATCTGATTAATTTCACATTTGCCTCAGACCTGCCTCATTGGTTACTGCCCAAAAAACACTTCAAGTTGAATAGAACATTTGATGTGGTCACCTCTTCTGTTTGCCACTATACAGTCACTAATCCATGGTAACAGGATAAAGAAATCCACTTCACATGGAGGGTGTTCTGCCACGTACACCTGTGACTGTTGTGTAATCACCCTGAGAGGGGTGCATTAATCCAATTGGGGTTGGGTGATTTGCTGCCCTGCTCAGCGGCTGGTGAGCCAAGGGCTCTCAACCTCACTTCAATTAGGATTCACTTCAAATTGGAATGGAGATCTTACGTGAATGGAGATCTTATGTGAATGGGGTAATGTTGTATCTTAAACCAAGAGGCTTCAGCTCATGCATGATGCTTGGATATGTGGTTCGTTTTGAGTAAGTGCTCCACTTCTGCACGCGACATGACCATTCAAAGAAAGCCTCGAATAAGTATTTATTTTTAAGGAGGAAACTCGGTAGTTATACACTTCATAAAATAGCCCACAAAAAAAAAAGATTACACCACTTGGTTGGTGCCTGTCGTTAAATTAGACTGCAATGGCTCGCGGCCTATACTGTAAATGTCAAGCCAGGGTGCCTGCCTGTATGTGCTACAGTCCTATGTTGCCTGCAAACTCTATTTGCCATACATATTTCAACATCACTTAGCTAGTGAGTACAGTTTAGGACTAACCGAGGAAATATCTCAATAAATGTGAAAAAAAGAATGATTACTTTTTTGAGGACCATAGAAAATGCTGTAAAATCACAGATTATGAATAGAGATTCACCTAAGTTGTTGTACAGTGCTGCCTTTGTGGAACGGGTAATTTGATGCTGCAAAATGCCTTATGAACTCGAAACAGTCTATTGTTTAGAATGCTGTTTACAACACACGTATTGACACGCGCATACTTAAAAGCCTGTATATGTCAAACCCAAAAGAGGAGAGGGACTGTTAGACATCCAAAGACAGATAGAATGGCAAGGTTGTAAATATTCATGGTGGAGCTGTCATGAGTTAGCGTACCTCGTCTCTCCACCGGCTCCTGTCAGTCCATTGATCTCTTACACATGACATTCACTCAGAGTGACCGCTCTCCCTCACCTCAATCATGTGAGCAGAGCTGCCCTCCCTACCGGCCCGCCTGCCTGCTATCTGTCTCTCTGGAAGGTGGGAAACAGTGCACCGATACCATCTTTTCACTGCTGATACCTATTCCGAGTTACTAAACTGCAGAGTATCAATTAGATCCGTTACTTTTTACAGAACAGTGGAGACACTTAGATCATTAGTTTGGGGTCACTGGAGGCCTGGTAATTTTTTCTCCCAAAGGTGCAGAAAATCAAGTCACTTTGCTTTGATTACTGTTACAAATTGCTCTTGGTATCAGTTTTTAGTAGGCATACTGAGAAAATCCTCTGATACCAGTTTTAGCCTGGTATCAGTCCGACATCCAATATCAGTTTTGGTATCGGCGAATGCCTATTACCACCACTACATCCTGACATGGAATGTTCCATGGACTTATCTACGGGTCATTGTATCTAAATCCGCTGCCAAGCTACTCGACATGGTGCTCAGTAGGTAATAGATGCTTCACCATTAACATGTTGACACACACAAAAGGTACAACAATAGCTGCGCTTGGACCCTTCTTCCTGCGTGTTACTATTACTTGAGCCAGCCTTTACATAATAATTAATGTGGGGCACCAATAACCTGAGGTGATGAAGTCCTACGCTCTTATGCCTAATTTCAGTGTTTCATGCAAAGAATTTTCTTATCTGCTTCAATCTTGTAAATATAACAAAAACACTGTTGCTCCCCGGGGTAAAATACAGCCATGGGGCAGCTCAAATCCGATTAGAACGTGTAACCGCATCAGATCATCCCTATTTCATCTCGGTTCTCACCAAATATAGTAGACCCTCTAGATATATTTTTCAACATGACTGCTCCATATTGCTCATACATAGCTTATTGTAATGCTCCCACATAAGATTTATGCCTAAATAAGATGTAGGATATGGTGTAATATCGATGCTTTATACTAGGACTAGACCGATACTAGATATGAGATTTCTGGCTCTGATTTCAATAATTGGAAGCCTAAATTTCCAATAACTGCTATATCTGATTATATCCTATTTTTCTTCTTTTTCCTTTCTTTTTAAGACAGTATTTGAAATAGGAATTTCCTTATAAAATATCCCTCATTTGAGGGAAGATTTAAAAAAAGCAAATGTATTATTGTTTCAGCCTCAAATAAATAGCCTTATGCTTAAGAAGTAAGTTCACCATGTCTTTCACACAAAGAAAACAGGCCTGTTCTATCAGAACAAAAAAAAAATAAATGGAACGTGGTGGCACTTTTATGATTATGTCATATCTGTAAAAGGCTAATATCGACTGACATTTATCAGCTGACCGATATAACTGTCTAGCCCTACTATATACCTACAGTATTTATGAATTTTTAAATCTTGATTTCTGTACTCAATTCTAGCTTCTGAGACCTTTAGCAGTTAGGTCAGTTTTCCCCTGCTCAGCGTCATATTTCCCTCCCATCCTCCCTGGCCTTCATAGTGGTCATGCTCCATGAAGTCTGGCTGATGTACAGGTGTGTCTCAGGGAGATGGGCCCGTAGAAAGGGGCCATGGCCTGTTTACTGAGGAGATGAGGAAATCTGTCATTATCCTCTCCAACCCATTCTTCTCACGCTCTCTGAGATCCAACTCTTAATTGCCCTGAGAATAAATTCAAACAGAAACACTGGCACACCGTGTAGAGAAAGAGCAGTGTTTGGACCTGTGTATCGATCAGCTTTTGAGCAAGCCTAAAACAATTTAGCTTTTACCTCTCTGAGTAGATGTTAAAGAGTGATTTCCCAAAAGGTATTGTTATCTTAGGGGGGTGGGGTGGGGGTGTATATACAGTGATAACCATGGTAGAGATCCCACATCATGCATCTATTCTGTGCATCTACCCTATTTTTTCCTCAAATGTTGTACTGAATAAGCATATTGTAGCAAAAGCACAAGTCTCTCAAGTGATTGCTTACCAGGCCATTTCTAGTGTATTATGTGTGCTATACATAATACATAAATAATGATAATAATGATAAAATTAAAATAAAAAAACAATTCCTCTTGTAGGTAGAGCAACAGCACAACATCTATATGAGGCAGGCTGAAAATCATTAGATAAGCACAAACATACTGTCTTACTAACCCCCCTCCCCCTCTTTTTTTATTACAGAAAAATTAAGTGAGCATGCTTAGTTTTCTAAGACCACTCAACTGCCAGGTAGGCAATCAACCAAATAAAAGAAGACATTTGGGCCCATATGTGTGGGATGGTGGGATGGACCGCAGACATTGAGCTGCTCAGGATGCTCTTGGCGGGATAGTTGCTTGACATCCCATCCATCATTTATGGATGTTGCACGTGCATGTGCATTGATAAGTTATATATTACTTTATAGTCATTGGCAAGTTGAAGTTGCGTTTCCCAGATCTCATCTATATGCAAGGCTATATCCCATATCTTTCAATGGGGATTTCAGTTCAATGGCTTTAATAACATGCATGAGTGGATAGCCTTTCTTTTTCTTCTTTTTTTTTTAAGAAAAGAAATGTTGCAGTGATTTTTTCCACCCGCCCTCTCTCTCCCATTAGCAAGCAATCAATGGGCAATTGCCTTTTTAATGCTTTCTTCAAGATCCTGCTGAAAGTCAGACACACTTCAAGGTATCTGCTCCTACTTCCTCCCTGGCTGCCCTGTCATTTTCTATCCCAGTGTGACAAGAAGTGGGTACAAATAATAAAGATAATGTTCGCTGAGTAATGATTTCCCATTTTCTCCTTACTTGTACCCCGTTATTAGTTAGATCAGTATGGCAGTGAAAATTAATTTTCTTTTCACTTAGAAGGAACATTACCATGATTAATTTCACCGTGGACTGGAGGAAACCGGAGGATTGCTGCAATATGAGGAGTGAAATCAATTTGCTGTGATGTGAGAAGAGCCGGGGAATGTGGGGTATAAACAAGTATGAAATTACCCTCTCTGTCTTCCCCTCTAATAGGAAAGGAGCATCAACTGGCAAGGCCTTTTGTGCCGGAAATGTGACCCTCTCTGGACTTCATTGGGATGAAAAGAACTGGGAAATGGAATTCTCTCTATCTATAGCCCATTATCTTAATATCACCCAAACCACTTGTGTAGTTGGCTACTGGAAAATCAATTTAGAGGTAAAGATAAAGAGGGAAAAAAAACTCGATTCAGTGCTTGTTCTATTTGGTTTTGCAGTGGTTTTGATGTCCATTTACTTGCAATAAAGCAATGCCTTTTGATTATACGTTACACCTGTTAATAGTCTCCACTGAATTACTGGTAATTACATCTACTAGCTTGCACCCTATACAGAACCTGCCTTGAATACCCTCTACTCCTCCTGCTGATAGTGTTGGGCATCACACTCTGTACATATTTGCTTTCCTTTCCAATGAATATTCTGAGTCAGACACTGTGGATAAATGTAGAAATCTCTAGAGATTAGCATTGCATATTTATATTATGCTATTGCAGGAATCTTAGGTTCCCCTCAGTCTTCCATTTAACAAATAAAGGAATGAACAGCTTATCTCTTCAGGGAAAACAGACCTCTCCAAATTGCTTAATTAAACCTATTATTTGTCTAGCGAGGCATTAAAGCTTTTACAAATTAAAAGGTGGCTTTAAAGACCAGGTTTTTCCTGGCTGCAGAGACCAATTTTCTGCTCTTTATAATCTATCATATCTTCTCCTAATTATTGATTGTGTATCAGAAAAATGCAGCTTGTAGCAATTAAGGGTTTTGGAGTGTGAGGGGTGTGACCAAGGTTTGACTAACTAGCCCAAATAGTAACAGTCTTCTCTCTGACATCAAGTTTAAATCTTTTGCTGCTAAATTCAATTTTGGTTTAGTGGTTTTGACGTAATCTGTCTGTTTTTGTTCAAAATGGCTCTTTTGCCCTTTTGGAGCTACTGGAAAGTGTATGATTTCAAATGATATCTATAATGGTGTCCACATCTTCATTTTATACCTAAACTGAATCCTTAAGAACACAATGGTCAAGTTCGGCTTCACAACATCAAAATTCACTCTCTATGCACACTCACATGGTGGCGTCATATACTTTCAATATGATAAAGACAGATGATGGGTCACATTCCTCACGGACAAGTTAGTGTCCAGAGAGCGGACCACAACGATTACTTGAGAGATTGAAGACTAGAGCAGCGCTGGCCCCCGTCATCCCTGGGAGGCACAGACGGGTGATGAAGGCCATGGAGGTGGCTCCGTCCTTGGATACAGCTGGACATCTGAAGTCACCGCACTGGAAATGGAATCAAGACGAATGGCTTCAAGTCTTTGTCTTGTGGGTACACTGACATTCTCTGCTGAGAGCCTCTGCTGCGGCATGATGAAGACAGATGAGCGCTAATGCGGACTGATTTGGGGGTTGCCTGGGGCTATCCCTCAAGTGCCCAGAGACAGGAGGACCATCGGGGGTGGAGAGAAGGTTGATGTCCTTGGCTGCTGGGGCCAAGTGGAGCCCTGCATCTTCAGGGATGGGCCCTTCGACTGATTGAAGGAGGAAGGACAAGATGGGTTGCTAGAGTTTTTCATCTCCTGTCCCATAAGCCGGTGTGTTGATAGATGTTGGTACCGTTCCTCGTAGCCTGGCCGGGCTGGCTGGATCAATAGTTTGAGAGCTGATGAACCTAGAGAGAGGGATTTTTATGAATGACAAGCTGCTCATCCTCAGACTGATGTTCAGTCCTCCACCCAGCAGGGCCCAGGCCGCTCAGACACAGAAGACTGACTGCCTCTGTGATTATATATGGAACTCACACCGCACCAACTCTGTGAAACTCATCACTCCTCTGTGGGCTCGGCTGCTTTCCACAGAATGTGTGCGCACTTCAAATCAGTCCCTCTGTTCTTTAAACTCTTCCACCTTGTCATCACCTTCACTCTCGTGCCTTCTTCTATCGGATGTTATTTTGGCTTTGTTTGCACTTTGTTGTGGGACTTAACATTATTTGAATGGATTCATGTGTTACAGTATGTGCATTTAAGTTGCTAATGCTCGAAGGTGCTTATACAGTACCATGTGCATAATATGCAGTACATACACAGTGTACTGTAGTTGACGGCTTCTTGTTTTGACATCATTATTTATGCCCATGGTACAAAACATGCAAACATTCCATATGTTCATAAATTGGCCCTGTGAATGTAAGAGCATGATCTGGCAACACATTTGTACAATTCAGACCTTTTCTCTATAAACTGCATACATAAAGCCACCTGTGCACTTGTAGACTGGATGACTCATGCATAATTTCTGTCTTATCTAATACTGTACTCAACAACAACCTCTTGGAGCCCCCAGAACACATTCTCTGGCTAAAGAGGAACTTAACCTAAAGAACAGAGTTTTTCAAATGTTTACAATAACAGCCAGATGAAAATGACTCTTTCCCAAACTACAACTAACTATAGTCTTATAAGTTACAGGCTGATCAGAGTGACTAGGCGACGAGGTGACTGACAATAATTTGACAATTTTTCAATCTTCCCTTCATCATATTTTGATATGGAATAATGTTTTGTCAATATAACTTGATCATGAATGAGTGGATCAGAAAGGGGATGCTATATAATTAATGGGGTCTGATGGGGTACTAGTATTGTCTTACAGCTTTTTCATGCATCTAGGATAGTGAACGGCTAACCTGGGAAAAGGCACTTGAACTTTGACCCAGACACATACTGTAAGGAAAAAGAGTATAGCTTTGCAGATCTACCAGCCATTTAAACCTGCTGACTTGCTTCATTTCACTGTAATGTCTTGAAAGACCTTAATAAATCAATAATATTAAATAAATTATATGTGTCATGTTCATTTGATAGCACATTGAACACTGTCAGTTTTATATTTAGGTGCCAAGACACATTGATACTATTGAAACATATTCAGGGGATTGATGGGGTTTCATTTGAGCCGTTAGTGTAAATTAATGTTCAAAGGGCAAAATAGTGTGCATGCACCAGTCAAAGTAATGACCTATCGTTAGCCATCTTTCAAGTAAGCTGACTTACCGTGATACCATCTGATCCCATTTCAGCAGTGTGTGAGCATGGGGGAGAGATAGCCTACGTTTGATGTTGATACCATGGAGTTAACATACTTAAGTGCATACTTAGAGTAACTACATGTGGTATCAAGTGGTCAGCGTAGGGTACATTTAGATGTAGCCATTATAGAAAACATTTTGCTGTATGCAACAGGGAATTACTAGTGTACTTTTCTACCCACAAAATAGACACAAGGACTGTAAAGGTGAGACTTGCTTGCGCATCATGTGCTCGCTGTGTTCACATGTTTTTTTGATGTTCTAATTATTTTAACAATCACAAAAACAGCAAAACAGAAACAAAAAAACACATATACACCCTAAATCCTCCACC
>OMKL01137500.1:3041-16584 GCA_900302295.1 Parasudis fraserbrunneri
GGGGGGGGGGTTGGTGGCATCAACACTCATTAGTTGGGCATGTCATAAGTTGTATAGCAAGTTGGAAGGCTCTAGCGTAAAAGTTGATAACAGCCACGCCCCTTTATAAGTCTATGAGGAAAAAGGGATGAAAAGTGAAAGAAAGGATAGAAGTGTGCACTTTTGTAGCAGTGACAAAAAAGTAACTTCCAATATCAGTTTGCCAAGCCAACTTAATTAGACCACCCTACCGTATGCTGCCGTCACGCTGTCTGTTATCGCCTACTCCAAAAGTGACCTTGAGATGGAGGTTTGTGGTGATGAAGGATCGCATTAGAGGGCATGTAGCCTATATCACTGTTCGCATGTATGAGAGAGAAATCTCTCTCTGAGTCATTGTGCACTGGAATGAGAAGATGTCCTAATTCCTTCCGCTACGCCTTCATGTTTCATAATTTTTTGCGGTCAGGAAACGTACAGGAAATGATGGCACAGATGGATAGTTGTGTCCAGTGATTATTACAAAAATGTTGCAGTGATACCTATTACATAATTTATTGCTTTATCTCTATAATTCATTGATCAATAATGACAAATTCCTCTTCTTTATTTTATATTATTGTAAATGAGAATTACATTTACAGTGTTTTATTTCTTTTTTTTCTTTTTTTCCCCCTTCTGTCTCTAAGGGGTGCTGGAACACTCTCAGCACCCCTACTTCCTGTGGTACCTGTACCTGATCCACAAGACCAGGTGGAATATTCCAAGAGACAAAATTCCAAGGGAAGGATTTAAAGCAAAATTTATATGCCATGCTTTGAGCTAAAAGCGTGATTGTTAGCCTCATACATTGCTCATACAGTACATGAACAATTACAACAATGTATGAACACAAACAGAAAACATTTATTTAACTCAGCAGTGAACAACGCTTTTGTTTTAATGATCTTGTGGACTGAGGTGGACTTAAGTGCTACATTCACAGTTTGCCCTCATCTGTCACTGACATGTTCCTATTGGTAATAGATGCCCTGCGTTATTAGGCCCTTTCTGTGCCATTAAGAGATCCTCAGTGTCAGTCTCTTGTGTGTCTCCCGGTCCCTCTGCTCCTATGGTGTGTATCATGCTGTGGCTGAGGCAGGGAGCTGATTAAAATCTGCCACAGCCCAGTGCACAGAGGACACTCACAGTTATTTGGAGCCCGCAATGCAGAGGAAGATACTACTTTTCCGGTGGCTCCCTGTCATCAAACCAACTGTAGCTACCAGTTTTACCGCACATCTTCACATCTCAAACAAAGGAGGAGAAGAGGGTCTTTCAAGGACTTCAAAGAGAAAACTAAAGGTTCTGAATCCACTTGTCCATTTCTGAACAAGATATGTTTAAGGCAAAGACACACAGATGATTATCAAGGTTTGTATAGGATGGGACATTAAATGTCCCATATTTGGCATTTTTTTAACAATTTATTTTATAATTTTATCCCAGAGCGACAGTGTCGGGAATAGGACTGCCACGGCAGATCCTTCTCGTGAACGTGATAACTCAAATAGCTTTGATCACAATCTTTTCAAATTTGCCTTGAACATTCATGCCATGTGGAGGAAGAACCCTATTGATTTTGGTGATCCTATGACCTTTCCTCTAGTGCCACCATAAGGTCAAACTTTACATTTTCAAATGAGGGTAACTCCTGATCCTTTAAGTCATACTGTCATGAAAATTATATCCAGAGATGCAGCCATATACAAACAAATTTGCCATAAGGACCTATGAAGTCTGCCATACTGGACACTTTTTCACTACTCCCCCTAGCCTGTTCATCTGATTCTCACCAAACTTGCTGTGCGGCATCTGGGAACCAGCATCTTTAATTTAGTTATTTAGATAATTGATAGGCCAAACCATATGACCACTCGCCTTGCAAGCCAGACAAATCTTTCATGATTTCACAACGCAAGATAGGTCTGGCCTCCCATTTATTGAAAGCGATTTCAGTCAGGGCTTCCACGGAACCAATCAGAACAAAGACTGTATGTGACGATGGGTGTGCACCACTCGTAAGTGTCTTAATTCTGTTACCGTGGAAACTATTCATTTATCCCGGCTGGCTGGTAGTTAAATCACTGCACTGCTGTTGGAGGCTTTTTGTATTTTTGTTAAGATGTAGCCTAGCTAGTCCTGTATTTTGTTTTGTCTTCATTGTGATTAATGTAATTAATGAAATGTATTTCATAAAAAAATGCGCTCTACTTCATTTAGCCTACTTGCTGAAGATATTAGTCAGGGTCAAAACCATCCTAGCTCAACCTTGCCTATGATAACTTGCCACAAAGGCATATTTGTGTATATCCTCCACTGATTTAAGATATTGAAAGGATAGCTTAGATCTGTGGTGCCAGAACTAATGAAATGGATGGGCATTTGATTTAAGATATGAGGTGCAGCTGGTCCTAAAATAATAGGTAGCCTACTTTACTGAGATGTTAAAATTATACATCATTGCGCAAAAGATCGTCAGTTGATAAGTGCAGGTTGTTGATCGCTTAATATTGGATTAATAATGGATAGATGCAGAGCGTGCACACACGCATTTCCCAAGGGGCAGTGAGTCCGGTCATATCCCGATCAAAGCCAAAGTAAAAGGTGGGCCATGGTTGGGCAAAGTGACAATTTTGACATTAAATTACAAGTAAGCCAGTAGCCTAACTTTTCTATAAATGTTTAACCACAATAACATAATAGTAAATGGGCTTTGGCAATGCAACATCATGAGTGGAATGTGCCGAATTTCAGAGGCCTTGAGCAGTTTTGAGCGACAGATGGTAAAATGCGCCCCTCGCTCAAGGCGTGCACCCCACCCCACTCCACTCACATGCTCTGGTGTGCGTCCGGCTCTGTGCCTCCCCTACCTTTTGGGAAGCCACATGTGTGTAAAAATGAAGCACTAAAAAGAAAATCATCTTCCACCATTTTAAACAATAGACTGCAAATTAATAAGAGTTTAAAACTTCCCTAATGGACAGAATCAAAATCCTAAACGTTTCTGGTGCGAGGACTAATAGATAATAAAGAACAAATGGGCATAGCTTTAACCCATCAAACCACACCTGTTCAACTCCAAAAAGACTATGAAGACAGAGAGCATGAATGATCTTGTCAGAATCTCTTGTCAAACCATTGGAAAGGTATTACACACTGCAGGTAATGAGGCAAGGACCACCAGGCACTGGGTCGGAGATCCTCGCACCTCAAATCACTTTTGTTGCTTTACACACTGTGGACAGATAACACATGGCTGTGTGTTGATAGCCTAGGCTGATTTGATGCCAGGTTGATTTATAGATTGTCATATAATGGAACTATGAAACTAATTTCCAGCCAAGCTAAGAAGAAATCCTGACATTGTATTGGTGACAATGAAATGGCTAAGTAGCTATATGAACACACTTTCAAATCATATTCACTGATTGGCATTTGTTGTCAACATGGGCAACCCATATTAGGTTGGTATAGTTGCACATCTAAATGTAGTTTGACAATGAAAATCAGGAGCTAAGACCTTATACCTCTTATTCTTAGCATATTTAGGCTACAATCTGTAAATTGTGAACCATGGCGTGAAGGTATCATTTTCTCTTAATTTGCTGTAGGCTGTAGTTATTGTCATCGGTTTCTGATGCATTATGACAGGAAAATATCAAAGAAGGCTTATTAAATGTATTATCTCCACCAGGTGGGAGCCTGGAGGGGATCATGCACTTGGTCGTGTGTGTGTGTGTGTGTGTGTGTGTGTGTGTGTGTGTGTGTGTGTGTGTGTGTATCTGCAGCTAATATTGCAGAGCCAATTAGGATGAAATGTCGAAATGACAGCAGGCCAAGGAAAAGTTTTTCATATCGGACAACGACAAGTATTTTATTTGAATACATTATTCCACCATTGTTGTCCATTGAAAATAGATATGGTTACACCTTTTGAACACAAGAGGGCGATAGCATACGTCTGTCTCTGGCACCTGTTTACAACATTTACAACATACAAAATTTCCCCAGCAAATTAGTTATCAGCCACGAAATGCTCACGTGAAACCAGTGGTGTAGTCAACGTGATATGCAGGTATACGCCATATGCCTAGTAGAGCCCACTAGAATTGTCCATATGCCCTCTAAAATATTTGCTATGATACATAGGCCTAGGTTATCAATACTTATCTCTTTATAGTAATCAGAAAATCGTGTCTAGCACAATGCATTACTCGTTGATCTAATGTGAATGCAGCAAGTAGCTGACATGAACCTCTGAAGCAAAAAAGAAAAACAGACATTGAAGAATTTCCCGATGCAAGCAAGGAGTTATCAGAGGATCCTAGTTGAAACTTGAATTTGGAGTCAGTGAAGCCAAGAGGAGGACCCATTGTTACCGGTAGAGAACATTCTCGTTTTAAGCCTTTCTCCCACTGTGTTCCTTTGTTGTAATTTCTCTCGTATTTTAGAGCATTTCTGTTTGATAGTTTAAGAGTAGGGACTTGTAATGTGCATTCCTTTGTGCATCCCTTGCTGCTCCACAATAAATGCGAGTTGGAGTGCTAAAATATTGCTGAGTAAACAATCACTCAAGTCGGTGAAAAGGAGAAGCTTCAAAAAGTGTCTCTCTCTCTCTCTCTCTCTCACTGTAGTGTTCTCCCACCTGGAGAACTAAGTGTGTGTGTGTGTGTGTGTGTGTGTGTGTGTGTGTGTGTGTGTGTGTGTGTGTGTCTCTCTCGCTTTCTCTGTCTCTCCTTCCTGTTCTTCCACCTGGGGGAGAGGGAATCTAAAGCTGCAGTTATGGACTTTGTGGTGATCAGGTTCTGTAGCCTACTATATTATTCTATTTCTATGGTTATGGACTTACAGTTGTTTTGGACTTTACTACATCAATGGACTTTGTGCTGATGGGCTGTCTGTAGCCTAGGCTCCAACAGGGACACTTGAGGCATTTTAATTGACATGGAAAACCATTCAGGACAATAATAAAAACAGTCATATATTTCAGTAGCCTACTGGTACAGCACATAGTGCATGATCATGCTTGTTCATAGCTTGTAAATTGCCTATTAGGACTGGGGTGTGTTTGTAAAGTGGCTCTTTCAAAAGATACTCAAATGACTCATTAAGTGATTCGCCCCAAGTACAGTGTTGCAATGTTTTCACCTGCTGTCCAAGGAGTTGATAAGATCTGATTATACGTTGCTGTGGTTTGCTTCAATATTAAAGGGGCCATATTATGCTCCTTTTCAACAAGTTAATATAGGTCTCTGAGGTCCCCAAAAAAGGTATTTGAAGTTTATTGCTGAATATACCACTAAAATTATGCATTCTAGCATGCCTCTATACCCATCTGTTTCAGTCCTGTTCTCGACTGGCTGTTTCTGTGCCTGTAGTTTTAAATGCGAATGAGCTGCTTCCCAGGCCCAAGTGCTCACGCGCGGAGTCATCTGGCTCATGACATTCAGATCAAACTGTCAAACTAGGCGTTGCAGATCAAATATAAATGAAGATCCATCAATTGCATATCCTATTTCTTGTCTAAAATGTCAGAAACATATTTTTGTGAATTGTTTAGGTGGAAAAAGAGAGAGTTTACGAGCGAGCTGCCATCTTGAAAAAACGAAGACAGAAGTCAAGGACCACCCATATGCAGTGTGTTACATAGTGGCGTATTATGTAACGGAAGAAAAGGCTGGACTACAAACGAGGCATTTCAGGCAGTTCAGGAGCAGTGTTTTCTGTCTGAGAGAATAACTCCCTTTGGCATGGACATTTTACATGCACCTCCAGCTATATAACACACTACAGGAAAGGGAAAAACCCCAAAAGAATAATATGGCTCCTTTAAGCTACATTAGCAGACAGTTTGAGTGAATGGCACAGGGCAACATATAGTGTTTATATCTGTTAGTGGACTCATTTATTGACTCTATGAATACTGAGTGAATACTAACTACGCACAAAAAGACACCTCAATATACATTAGGGACTTTATGCATAATCTGAAGATTAAGGATACCCGATGCCAAAGAAATCTGAATACTATATTATTACTTTTATTCCTCCTGCCACCTCCTCTAAAATTCATTACGTCTTCATCCCCTCAATTTTTCTTAAATGCATTTCTAATGCTTCCATTTTTACCAATGTTACTATCAGACCATTCACTTATCACTGAGTCCACAACCAGGTCTGATGGCTCCAAGATCATGCTTTAATATTTCCCTTTTACAAGACTGCAAATTTCTTTCAGGAATATTAACAAGGAATTCTTTGAAATTGACTCTCAGTCAATTGTCAATTCACACTGTGGGAAGCTAGTACTGTACTAAGTGCCATAGTTGAGTATGTTGGACCTCTTTTTCCTCATATCTAGACAGAGAGGGGTCCTCTATTTGAGAGAAATTAATGTAACCTGGAGCCATTACAACGAGATGAGGAAAGGTATAAATGCAATTTCTTCATTTTAACCTCTCAAATTATGAACATGCAAAAATATTTAGTTGATATCTGGTATAGAAACTTGAGTAGTCTGAATAACCGGAATTGTCAGAAATAATGATGGTGAAATATTTTCTTTATCTTCTCAAATAAATGAACACAGAATTGTACTGTATACTGCAGCTTAATCATCTGAAGCTCCTTACAGCAATAGAGCCTGTCACCTATGAAATGGACATACCCACTTTCATATGTAAACAAACTTCAATCATCTGCTGCAATGGAGGCACATCACCAAAAAGGAAATTAACAACCAGTGTCATTCATTGGTATCTTATCACAAAGTATCTTATTAACCAATTCGAGAGAAGCAGTAATATAACAAGGACACACAGTGTCATGGAATGGAAGCAGTCTCGCATTTACCGCATTGAACTGGTCGCACACAAAGTGCCATATCTGTGAGCCGCCACTCGGGGCAGTGTGAGCGAATTGCTGAACGAATTAATGAGTGAATGAGTTAGTGACATTGCCAGTCATAGAGGTGATTTGCATCTAAAGATACTGAATAATTCGAGCACTTGACTCTACCACCACACAGAAAATAGGCATTTCCTTTGTGTTGTTGTCAGGCATGTAAACATTGGTAACCACTCTATGGCCTATCGCAGAATGTTAGAGAATGATTGCCTATTCTGCCTTAGGTTGCCCACTGCCTATGATGTTGTCTTTTCTTAACTTGTTTTATCTCCTTACTCTTTCAAATGGATCAGTCAATAAAACCAAAGTCTACAGAATTCAACAGAATTCCTCTCGAGTTAAGTAACATGCCTTTGGACTTGGTGGGCCCAGTCCCCCTCAATTCATTCAGTCTTTCACTCAAAGCTGGAAACCTCCACAGGGCAAAATAGACAGCCTAATTTATTTTCTCCTTAAAAAAGGGACTAGTACTGTGGAGTGTTCTACCTTCCGGCCCCCTGTGTATTTTAAATTGCACTTAAAATTCAATAAATGTGATTACATGCTTTTTTTTCTTCACTTGTATCCAGACCAATCTGGCTTCATCTAGTTTAACATACAACTTTCACTTTTTACCGACTTGTAATACATGGTCTTGTGTTGCTCAGTGGGTATGACATACATGGCACTAACAGTACCAGGGTTAGGGGTAGGGTTAGGAATGATAAAACAATCAGTCTATTAATCGCTGGGTGATCCACAGTCGACAATAAAAAGAGCCACGTAAAAAAAAAAAAAAAAAAATTCTCTTCCCTTTCTTTCTTGCACTTTTCTATGTTTAGATTAGTCTGCGAGTCGTACATAAATTCAGAATCGTCGTCCGTGAAATTGGTCAAAAATTCCATCTCATGTTTGGGTTTGAATGCTACTGGGGCCACCCATCCTGAAAATATATGCAGTCACATTACCATGAAGCTCTTCCGATAGCACACACGTGTTCAATTAGGACTAAGGTGACCTGATCCAAATGCACGAAAGCCTATATTATTTTGTGGAGACATTTGCATGCCACACTAATAATACATAACATATTCATGAATTGTGTCATGAGATTATGTAAATTATTTTAATACAGTTTTAAACAAATATGTGCAACAAATAATAACAAGCAAATAGTAACCATGTCCCCCACCAGTGATGTGACAACAATTTCAATGTGGTAATAATAATAACTTTATTGTTACTTTAATGCAGGATGTAGATATTGTTCTTTAATAACTCCATGATTTACCATATATTATAGTGTTACTGATTATGCCCCGATTGTATGATTACTGTTGTTGATGACATATACGTGCATACATATCGATGGCCGAAGAGCCAAACCTCCTATCTGTTCTAAAATTCACTTTTTTAGCTGACAGACTGAATAGGAGCAGCCTTACTTGTCCTCATCATCCAAAATGAAGTCCGGCAATCAGAAAATTATGCAAATAGGAGGTTTTGTTCTTCAGCCATTGATAATATAATATTTTGTAATGCAGGCTTTTTTCCTACATTTTCTCCTGTAGTACAAGGAAGTCATCATCAATCTAAATAGCACACACAGCATGATCTTTCCATTTGCAGGGAAGTAGCTATAAACAAGCCTAACATTATGTTAGCTTTACTCCTAAAGCCAGCAGCCAGCCAGCAAGTTGTTATTTTCCCTGGTTACTGTCATCCTTTCTCCTGTGCTAGCACAGCATACTGTCGAGATAGATGTGACAAGCTGAAACTAGCACCATCATCCCAACACTCAATGGTTGGCTGCAATGAAGACAGCACATGACGGAACAGTTGTTATCAAGCTGACAAAGCTATTTGATGATTCTGGATACAATATGACTCGGTTCGCTCGGTTCCCTCTGCTTCATTTCGAGAGCTAGCTTAATTGGTCTAATAGCTGACAAGGTGAATAACGTTAGTAGAGGAGAATTACCTTTGTTTTCATAGTCGGAATAACGTTTTAATAGACTCTGGCACTCGCTATGTAGATACATTTGCATATGTACAACCTCATTTTTAAACTCAGAAATAATTGTCGATCTCTCCCATCGGAGGAAATTTGTCCTCCCGCTTCCTATACCCGCTTTGGTAGTTTCACCCTGTAGAGCGTTTGATATATGAGGCATGAGGTTGCTCGGTCAGACTGCCCCCTAGCGGCTCCACGTCAACAGTACAGTGTGACGCACGAACAAACTAACTAACGAACATGCAGGGATAGATTCATAGTCCGTCTGGGACAATTATGGTGTGTGTGTATATACATATCTTAGCAGCCATCCAATCATCAAACTCTCATTATGACATTACTTAGAGTAGCATAATTAGATTAAAGCATTTACACGACCCAGGTTTTAATCACAGTATTATCATAATCACATTAATATTGGATTATTGGCATGCATGTCAACTGCCTGAACACTTTTACATCAAAATGAGATTCATATTATGATAGTGCCACTAGTTCCGAATCAAAAATTGTTCCCTGATCACTTGAAAATCATCCTGGATCCTCTTATCTCTTCTGTCTTTGTAATTGGAGACGGTACTGAATGTTAAGTTAAATAGCACAAACTGTCCTTAGGCATAAGAAAAACATTCCACAAAGGATATTCTTCCTTTTTGTGTGCTATTAGCACTCTGGTGGTAACATATCCAGCAGCAGAAAGGGTATGTTTGATGTGTCCAGAAGTTGAGGCTACTGTCAGTCAATGAGTTGTCAAAGGAGAGATGTCTTGACTTGGACATCCAAGTCAGTAATGCAGTAATACATCTTAAATGGTACCCATGGCAACAGGAATAAATTAGTGGCTATTTTTGCAATGAAGATGGGAGTGCTGTGGAGGATTTATGTTATGAAAGAGAGAGTAATTGGTCTTGAAGGGGGTTGGGGGGCTGGGGTTCTGTAATGGTGTATTCACTGTTTATGTCACATAAACCGATAACCCAGGATCCAAGCTGGCCTGAATGGATTTCCCACAGAGAAATGCAATCTGTATGTCAAATGCATCAGAAAATCAAACCTTGAAACATGGTGGACAGATTAATTTTGCACTGACAAAGGAAAGGGTGCTGAACATATTCATTATCAGGCTAACACATGGCACACATGCAAGTGGACTGTGCTGACCTTTTTGGTATGGAGGCATGGCATTTTAAAGCAAGTCCTGTAATCCAAACACAAACTAAACATACAGTAAACCACAACACATCTATATTATTAACTTAATACACATTTTTGTTTTTTTGTTTGTTTTTATCATAACAGCTATGTAATACTATTCATATTTAATGCATATAGAAATACTTGTATATAATGCTTTCAAACTGCTGCATATATGATGCCACACAGACTACAGATTGCTATCCTACAAGTATGTCATTTTTACCACCCAAGTAGCTTTCCGTACACCCACAACAATATCTGACTGTGCTGATAAATACTCTGCATAGATCAGAGAGACATTATGGTAAATAATCTGCTCCATTTCTCACAGCACCTCTGGTGATTTCTCATTTGTTGTGAACCATGAAAAACTGAGTTCAACAGCAGTGCACTATATTTCTCATTCTCATTTCAAGCCACTAACAGGAGGAGTTTGTGTCTTCAGGGCATTCTCGCCCTAATAGCACTGATTCAGCCAATAGATTTCCACGGCACGTGAACAACGTTACAGACAAAAACTTAAAAAAGACACAACCCGTCACAACTCAAAAATACAGTAAATTATGTTTAAACTTCAGGTTCAAACATTACTTGGTCCCTTTTTCGACCGTAATTACTGGACATCTCGCTCAGGGTATTTCTTCATCTGAACTATTGGCTTAATGGAGAGCTGTGGGACAGGAGTGTCTCAGAAATAAGAACCTTATGGGTCAATTAGACCTTCGAGGGCCCTGATTTCACAGTAACACACCCTACCCTTTGCTGTCACAAATGAGTTCTCCGTGGTGTCACAATGTATTACATCTACTTATAGTCCCCTATCTAGCAATGTGCAGGAGTAAGCACATATCAAGTCCCACCATTTTCTTTCACCTTTTCTGTCCAGTGTGCATTTTATTCTCCCTCCTCCCCCCTTCGTGTACACAAAGCAGCAGAAGTGAAATGAACTTGCTTAAAGGCTTTGTATATATAAAAGGCGTTTATGTAGAAAGGTCGCTCAACAGATTCCCAGGGGCACACATGCAATCATTGTTAATCCGGTTAGACTGAAAGTAATGTTTTATTATTAGTCCTATCCATTTAAGTAATGGGATTCTACATGCTATGCTACTGGGCACTATATTCAGAATCTGTTCACAACCCAAGTTGGAATGTGTTGGATTAATGTAAGTTGTATAATACATTACACACCCTTTCAGTGACTTAAGGGAATGAGCAGTCATGGATACGGGATTCCAATATGCTGCAGAGATTCTACTAAATAAGCTGAGATGAAGATGAAGAAAAAGAAAAAGAATGAGGATGTCAGGTGTGAACTTAAGGCTTATTGGTTTCTTTAAACAGAAACCATGCCCCAATGGAACAGACTTTATGTTTTTTCTTCTGTTTTATTTATTTGTTTTATTTCTATTTTTTTTTATTATTATATATTTTTTTTGCACTAACAATGTATGATGCATATTAACTAGGGCTGTCAAACGATTGCTTGGTTCACAGTTTGGCCTGATGGTGGCACTAGCAGAAGCATCATAGGGTTCTTCCTCTGGGGGTCAAGAATCTGTATAGCAAATGTCATGACAGTGCGGCCATGACATTGAGATATCCTGTTCACTTACATAATTCACCTTCTTAACAGAGGTAAAAATGCATCTGTAGTAGGGGTGGGCGATATAGCGTTAAAATAATATCACGATATTTCAGGGTAATTTGTAGTAAAGATATTCATGACGATATGGAAATAAAAAAAACTTAACACTTGAGTATTGAAACAGGCTCATCAGAATATTGGTTCCTTTATATCTCAGCTAGAACGCTATCCAAATGCGTCAACATGTCATCATGCCACTATATTGTTAATATCATGATATGGCCTTTATTTCATGTACAAATTTATACCGGCATTATCATGAACGATATGACATGGCACAGCCCTAATCTGTAGGGGCTGTGGTCATGAAGAACTGCAAGACAAAATGGTTAGAAAAGTAATCATTAGCACTTATTGGTCACAGGAGTCTTCAATAACGTTGAATGGCAATCTGTTTTATTAATACTTTGTTCTCTGATGTAACAGTATATTTGTTGACAGACGGGACAGCTGTCTATTGGCCCCTCAGACTGTCTACCATAACAACACCTCTAGCAGTATCATTAGTAGGCATAGCGTAGCTCGGCCTGTAGAGACAGTACTTCAAACGTGTTGCTTCACTGGGAAAGATAATCCAAAAGTCCATTCAGAAACTTCATAATGAAATCTGCAATTCAGGGGATTTCTGATCACTCATCATTCTCCCGGTTAGTATGTCAGAGAGGTAAACACACTACCCTCTGCGGATTGCTTTCGAAGTTATGAGAGGCGGTTCACTTTTTCACTTTTGGTTTGTTGAAATTTTGAGGATTCTTTTGACTGACAGGCAGTTAGCTTGTTAGGTTTTGCAGGAGATCATATGGACCGATCAATCTGAAGCACAAGGGTGTGTTTACATGCCTCCAGCACATTATTTTTATGTTCTGCATCAACCCCGGCTCGTGGCATGCTTGTGAGTCCTCATGCGCACCCCTTTTCTCGTACTGTGCTCTGTAATGCCATTTTCAGCAACTGGTGGTCAAAAACCTCAGTGGATATTTGGAGTAAGGTTTTCAAATTAGGTCAATCGCCAAAATTAACGTGTAAATATTGACTTGACACTTGTGGAAAGCACCTAGCTTTGTGTGCTTCTTTACCCCACTGACATTTTGGACCCTTTTACCACAGTGTATGTGTAGAGATGTTAAGCCAAAGTCCATATTCACCTCTACACGGGAGGATGGCAGTCCAACAAACAGTTGCAGAGACACTTGTATAAAACTGAGCTATTCTTTTAATATTTCAGCATAGAATTCATTAGCTTACCCATACTGTCATTGAAAACTAGGTTTTTTCCCCCAAACCTAGGACCTCTTCCTGATTCTTATATATCTCAATCAAATCCAACACAAGGGGGAGTATAAGCTGAACAAGGACACAAATTGAGATCATGACATCGATCTCAAAGTACCATATCTGTGAGCCACCACTAGGGGCAGAGTGGCTAAACATGAGTGAGTGAGTGAGTGAGTGACATTGCCAGTCTATGAGGTGCTTTGCATCTAACAACATAAGATGTTCTCACAAAATAATACCATATGGAATATGAACAGAAACAAAATCTTAATATTGATCAAATAAAATTATGTCAGTTAAGTATACATATTTCAATTAAATAATGCAAATATGGATATAGTAACATAAATATTTCATAAAACCAAAATGACTCAGCATAGATCTGGTGGACTGTCCCTTTAAATATCTTCTCAACTTCAAGGACAGGCAGACAGACTGTAGCCTATTCAAGGTAGGAACGTGGTGCCATTATTCCGCCTCGCTGTTCTGTATAAAAGGTACGA